>PVJS01042809.1:0-17336 GCA_004027185.1 Glis glis
AAAAAAAAAAAAAAAAAAAAACAGATCCTGCTGGGCGTGGTGGCGCACGCTTGTAATCCCAGTACTCTGGGAGGCGGAGACCGGAGGATCCAGGTTCGAGGCCAGCCTCAGCTCTCTCTCTCTCTCCCTCTCTCCCTGTCTCTCTCTCTCTACTAAGTGAGGCCCTCCGCAACTTTGTGAGACCGGTTTCAAAATAAAGTATAAAAAATAGGTCCAGAGGTATAGCGCGGAGGTAGAACACCCCTGGGTTCAATCCCCAGTACTGCACAAAAAACAAACAAACAAACAAACAGATCCTGAGGTTCATTCCAGTAATTTCTATTTTTATTTTTAAATTTTATTTATTTATTTATTGTGTATGCGTGTGTGTGTGTGTGTGTGTGTGTGTGTGTGTGTGTGTCACTGGAACCCAGAGGCATTCTACCTCCAAGCTACACCCCCAGCCCTATTTTATTTTTATTTGGAAACAAGGTTCTTGCTGGGTTGCTGAGAGTCTCACTACTTGCTGAGACTGTCCAAGCTACACCCCCAGCCCTATTTTATTTTTATTTGGAAACAAGGTTCTTGCTAGGTTGCTGAGAGTCTCACTACTTGCTGAGACTATCCTCGAACCTGTGATCCTCCTGTCTCAGCCTCCCAAGTATTAGGATTACAGGTGTGTGCCACCACACCTGGCTCATTCAAGTGATTTCTGAGTGGTCACACAGGTTAGGACAGGGAGCCAAGGAAAGGCTGGCTGGATTTTTCTGCACTGTGGATGGGAGAAGATTCTGAAGTCTGTGGACAGTGCCAGAAGGGTCGTAATATGGGCACAGGCCCGGAAAGTGAGAGAAATCTTACTTTCACATGGCAGCTACAGAGGAGCACTGGGAAATATGGAAATGTCTAATAGAACTCGCTCCTTCCTTTCTTCCTTTCTTTTTTACTGGGGTACCTCCAGGCTTTTGAAACAGGGTCTCACTAAGTTGCAGAGGGCCTCACTAAGTAGCTGAGGCTGGCCGTGAACCTGGATCCTCCAGTCTCAGCCTCCCAAATACTGGGATTACAAGTGTGTGCCACCACGCCTGGCTTCCCAGCCATTTTTTATATTTTTATTTTGAAACAGGGTCTCACTAAGTTGCGGAGGGTCTCACTAAATTGTGAGGCTGGCCTCAAACTAGCAATCCTATCTCAGCCTCCCAAGTACTGGGATTATAGGCCTGCACCACAGCACAGGCTGAACAGAGGATCTTAATTTGTTTGCATTAGAATGTGCAATGTCACCCTCTCATCTCCTCTGGAATCCTCAGTAAAGTCTACAGGGTTCAGGAATTTGAGTATTTAAGCAGATAACTTTGGAGGAACTGAAAATAGTACCTGGAGAGACTGTGGTGAGGCTGACACCAGGAGCGTGTATATGTGTGTGTGTGTGTGTGTGTGTTGGGGTGCTGGTCACCATGGTTCTGCAGACTGCATGGGTAACCTCTGATAAATGCCCTTCCTAAGGCATTTAGTCTAGGTATAGCTACCACAACCTTCTTCTTCTTCCTCTTCCTCTTCCTCTTCTTCCTGTACTGGGGATTGGAACCAGGGTCATTTTACCTCTGAGCTACACCCACAGCCCTATTTTTTTTTTTTTTTTGCGGTACCGGGGATTGAACCCAGGGGCATTTTACCTCTGAGCTACACCCCCGGCCCTATTTTTTATACTTTATTTTGAAACCGGGTCTCACGAAGTTGCGGAGGGCCTCACTAAGTAGCTGAGGCTGGCCGCGAACCCGGATCCTCCGGTCTCTGCCTCCCAAGTACTGGGATTATAAGTGTGCGCCACCACGCCCGGCTCCAGCCCCTATTTTTTATTCTTTATTTTGAAACCGGGTCTCACTAAGTTGCAGAGGGCCTCACTAAGTAGCTGAGGCTGGCTGCGAACCTGGATCCTCCTGTCTCAGCCTCCTGAGTACTGGGATTACAAGCATGCACCACCACACCCGTCTTCCCCAGCCTTTTTTTATTTAAAAAAAAAATTCTTGCTAACTTGCCAAGCCTGGCCTCGAACCTGAGATCCTCCTGTCTCAGCCTCCCAAGTACTGGGATTTCAGGTATGCACCACCATGCCAGTTTCAACTTCTGTTTTGAGGTACTGGGGATTAAACCCAGGGGCCTCTACCACCGAGCTACATCCCCGCCCTTTTTATTTTTAATTTTGAGACAGGGTCTCGCTTCGCTGCTGAGGCTGGCCTAGAACTTGCAATCCTCCTGCCTCAGGCTCCCAAATAGCTAGGATTACAGGCGTACACCACCATGCCAGCCATAGCCTTCTTCTTGAGAATTGCACACCCCCCTCACTGAGATGTCCTTGTCCAAAATCCCTACCTGGGACTCTACTCACCTGTCACAGCACTTGTCACAGCACTGACGGAGACCCCTTTCCTTCAGTCCTCCCCCCACCCTATTTCCCCTTCCACAGCTGAGGGTTTTCACTTCTCCCTGACCCAGGTGGGGTGAGGAGGCAGATGCTGGGTGGACTCTGAATTCTTTCTTTTTTTTTTTTTTTTGCAGTACCGGGGATTGAACCCTGGGGCATTCTACCTCTGGGCTACACCCCCCAGCTCTATTTTTTATTCTTTATTTTGAAACAGGCTCTCACTAAGTTGTGGAGGGCCTCACTAAGTAGCTGAGGCTGGCCGCGAACCCAGATCCTCAAGTCTCAGCCTCCCAAGTACTGGGTTTACAAGCATGCGCCACCACGCCCAGCTGAACTCTGACTTCTTGACTTCTCTTGGGCAATATCCCTCTCCCCCTGAGAGAGCTGCAACCCTGCCTTCACAGTGCTCTTGTTTCTCTATTCATTCATCCATCCTACAAACAGTTAAGCCTGGGCAGTGACGCACACCTGTAATCCCAGTATTTTGGAGGCTGAGACAGGAGGATCGCAGGTTTGAAGCCAGCCTCAGCAAGTAGTGAGACTCTCATGAACCTAGCGAGATCCTATTTCCAAATAAAAATAAAATAGGACTTGGGGTGTAGCTCAGAGGTAGACTGCCCCTGGGTTCAATCCCCAGTGCCACAAAAAAAGAAAAGATGGGCAAACAGAGAACACCCAGGGTGAGCTGGGCATGGTAGTGCATACCTGTAATCCCAGTAATTGGGAGGCTGAGGCAGGAGGATCGCAGATTTGAGACCAGCCTCAGCAACATAGTGAGGCCCTCTGCAATTTAGTGAGACCCTGTTTCAAAATAAAGAATAAAAAATAGGGCTAGGGGTGTAGCTCGGAGTTAGAAGGCCCCTGGGTTCAATCCCCAGTACTGCAAAAAAAAAGTATAAAAAATAGGGCTGGAGGTATAACTTGGAGGTAGAATGTCCCTGGGTTCAACCCCCCATACCCCCACCCACACAAATAATTATAAAAATTAAAAATAAGCCGGGCGTGGTGGCACACGCTTGTAATCCCAGTACTTTGGGAGGCGGAGACCAGAGGATCCGGGTTCACGGCCAGCCTCAGCTCTCTCTCTCTCTCTCTCTCTCTCCTTAGTGAGGCCCTCTGCAACTTCGTGAGACCCGGTTTCAAAATAAAGTATAAAAAATATGGCCGGGGGGGTAGCTCTGAGGTAGAATGCCCCTGGGTTCAATCTCCGGTACCGAAAAAAAAATTAAAAATAAAATGGGGTTGAGGGTATAGCTCAGAGGTAGAATGCCCCTGGGTTCCATCCCCAGTACCACAAAGAAAAAAAAAAACAAAGAAAGAAAGAGCACCCACAGTGCATGCGCACACACGCGCTTTCTGGCCAGGGCATTCTCTTCCTGTAGGCATGCACCGTGGGACCTAATTCTAACCAGGGTTTCCCCTGGAGAGCATAGGATAGTAACACAGGCCCTAAGCAACACGTGCCTCTGAGAAGGAGCTCTAATCTCATGGGGTTCTAGCAGGTCTATTTCGTGAAGCAGCTCAGCATTCTTTGCCCAGATGCCTGGCTGGATGCTAACAACCCTGGCCTTGGTGATGCACGCCTCCTTTGCCCTGCCTCCAGGCCAGAGCCCCACAGCCAACAGCAGTCTCTTCTTAAGCTATGCTGGCACCCTCGGCTGAGGCCCAGTGAGCCCGGCAAGCTTGGAACCACTCTACCTCAGGACTAAGGCTCTCAAACTTGAGCGTATATCAGAAGCATATGAGGCACTTATCAAAAATATATTGTTGGAGCCAGGCGTGGTGGCGCACACCTGTAATCCCAGTACTTGGGAGGCTGAGACCAGAGGATCCGGGTTTGCGGCCAGCCTCAGCTACTTAGTGAGGCCCTCCACAATTTAGTGAGACCTGGTTTCAAAATAAAGAATAAAAGAAAAAATAGGGCTGGGGTGTAGCTCGGAGGTAGAATGCCCCTGGGTTCAATCCCAGTACCGCAAACACACACACACACACACACACACATACACACACATATTGTTGGGCCTGGCATGGTGGCGCATGCCTGTAATCCCAGTACTTGGGAGGCTGAGACAGGAGGATCACAGGTTCAAGAACAGCCTCAGCAAGTAGTGAGACTCTCATTAACCTAGTGAGACCCTGTTTCAAAGTAAAATAAAAATAGGGCTGGGGGTGTAGCTCGCAGGTTGAATGCCCCTGGGTTCAATCCCCAGTACTACAAAAAAAAGAAAAAGGAAAGAAAGAAAGGAAGGAAGGGTGGGGGTATGGTTTAGAGGTAGAATGCCCCCAGGTTCAATTCCCAATATCAAAAATAAATAAATAAAAAGTATTATTGGGAGCCGGGCATGGTGGCGCATGCTTGTAATCCCAGTACTTGGGATGCTGAGACTGGAGGATTGCACGTTCCTGACCAGCCTCAGCTACTTAGTGAGGCCTCCTGCAACTTAGTGAGACCTATTTTAAAATAAAGAATAAAAAATAGGGCTGGGAGCCGGGCGTGATGGCGCACGCTTGTAATCCCAGTACTTGGGAGGCGGAGACAGTAGGATCATGGTTCGCGGCCAGCCTCAGCTACTTAGTGAGGCCCTCCGCAACTTTGTGAGACCCAGTTTCAAAATAAAGTATAAAAAATAGGGCCGGGGGTGTAGCTCAGAGGTAAAACACCCCTGGGTTCAATCCCCAGTACTGCAAAAAAGAAAAAAAAAGAAAGCTGGGCATAGTGGAACATGCATGTAATCCTAGTACTTAGGAGGCTGAGACAGGAAGATCACAGGTTCCCAGCCAGCCTCAGCAACTTAGCAAGACACCTAGCAACTTAGTGAGACCCTGTGTCCAAATAAAAAATAAAATAGGGCTGGGTATAGCTCAGAGGTAACCCCCCCTGGGTTCAATCCCCAGTACCATAAAAAATAAAAAACACTGGGGATGTAGCTCTGAGGTAGAGTGCCCCTGGTTTCAACCCCAAGTACCAACCCAGACCAAACAACAACAATAACAAAACCCTGGAGAACTGGTTAGTGTGGGATAAAGAAAAAACTCACACAGAATGTTGTGAAAGCTGGGCGTTTCAAAGTAAAAATCAAATAGGGCTGGGGGTGTAACTTGGAGGTAGAATGCCCCTGGGTTCAATCCCCAGTGCCCCTCCCCCCAAAAAAAGAAAGAAAGAAACATGGTCTCACTAAGTTGCCGAGAGTCTCGCTATGTTGCTGAGGCTGTCCTCGAACCTATGATCCTCCTCTCTCAGCCTTTCAAGTACTGGGATTACAAGCGTGCGCCACCACACCCGGCTTTGTTATTTATTATATATTTTGTACTGCACTAGAGGGCCAAAGGGATGCATGACACAAAATAAGAACCCCTGCTGGAACCTCCCTCTCTCCTCCCTCTAGCCTGAGTAGCAATGTCCCTCGCAGTTCTCCTACAGCTACAGGCATGTTTGTACAGAAACTGTCTTCCTCTGATTGTTCTAATCTGTGGGTGCTGTTTCCTGTGGAACCCTGACTGATAAGGTGCATGTGTGTGCATGGAGGGAGTGCAGGGGGCCATGGCAACATAAAATAAATAAATAACCAGGTGTGGTGGTGCACGCTTGTAATCCCAGTACTTGGGAGGCTGAGACCGGAGGATCCAGGTTTGAGGCCAGCCTCAGCTACTTAGTGAGGCCTCCACAACTTAGTGAGACCCTGTTTCAAAATAAAGAATAAAAAATAGGACTGGGGGCCGGGCGTGGTGGCCCACGCTTGTAATCCCAGTATTTAGGAGGCTGAGACAGGAGGATTGCAGGTTCGAGGACAGGCTCAGCAAGTAGTGAGACTCTTAGCAACCTAGCAAGACCCTGTTTCAAAATAAAACTAAAAAATAGGGCTGAGGATGTAGCTTGAAGGTAAAAATGCCTCTTGGTTCAATCTGCAGAACCAAAACAAAAAATGAAAACAAAACCTGGATCCATTTGGAGTTTATTAGTATGATAATTGGGTTTTCATGCCCTTGTGTGAGATGTGTCACCCTGAAACGTTATGATGTTGGCACATTAGCTGTATGATTGATGTTTTTTAAAAAGGGGTGGGGGGAGCCGGGCGTGGTGGCGCATGCTTGTAATCCCAGTACTTTGGGAGGCGGAGACCGGAGGATCCGGGTTCGCCTCAGCTCTCTCTCTCTCTCTCTCTCTCTCTTCTCTCTTTCTCTCTCTCTCTCTCTCTCTACCTAGTGAGGCTCTCCACAACTTCGTGAGACCTGGTTTCAAAATAAAGTATAAAAAACAGGGCCGGGGGCGTAGCTCGGAGGTAAAACGCCCCTGGGTTCAATCCCCGGTACCGCAAAAAAGGGGGGGGGTGGGGGGAGCCGGGCATGGTAGCGCATGCTTGTAATCCTAGTACTTGGGAGGCTGAGACGGGAGGATCTCAGGTTCGAGGCTAGCTTCAGCAACATAGCAAGACTCTGTTTCCAAATAAAAAATAAAAAGGGTTGGAGGCGCCAGGTGTAGTGGAGCGCACCTGTAATCCCATACATGGGAGACTGAGGCAAGAGGATCTCAGGTTCAAGGCCAGTGCATGGTAACTTAGTGAGACCCTGTTTCAAAATACAAAAATAGGATGTGAGGGCGATCTGGCTGCAACATCTGACACCCCATTGATCGCCAGGGTTGATTCGGCTGATCTGGCTGGCTAGGCGGGTGTCCCGTTCCTTCCTCACCACTCCATGTGCATCCCTCCTGAAGCTGCGCGCTCGGTCGAAGAGGATGACCTTCCCAGAATAGAGGAGGACCGGTCTTCGGTCAAGGGTATACGAGTAGCTGCGCTCCCCTGCTAGAACCTCCAAACAAGCTCTCAAAATTCAAAAATAAAACAGGGCTGTGGGTGCAGCTCAGAGGTAGAATGACCCTGGGTTAAATCCCAGGTTTTCCCGGGTGTGGTGGTGCACGCTTATAATCCCAGTACTTGGGAGGCTGAGACAGGAGGATCACTGATTCGCAGCCAGCCTCAGCTACTGAGTGAGGCACTCTGCAACTTAGTGAGAGCCTGTTTCAAAATAAAGAATAAAAAAATAGGGCTGGGGGTGTAGCTTGGAGGTAGAATGCCCCTGGATTCAATCCCCAGTACCACAAAAAAATAAAAGAAATAAAAAATAAATCCCTGGGGTAACACACAAACACACACACACACACAAAGATGATTTTCTCCACATTGATTCTTTAGGGTGGGGATGAAGCGTTGACAGGAGGAGGCAAAGGAAGGGACAGGCAGAAGCTGGAATTGAGGCCCAGTGGAGAAAAGCCAGCATGGAGGCCTCCGGTCCCCCACGGCCTGTGACCAGCAGGGGGCAGCCCTGGTCTTGCCAAGGTGCCTCAGTCCCAGCCCTCCAGTTAGAAGCCCTGGGGAGGCGGCTGCTGCAGTGCTGCGCAATGACTGACTCAGTTCTTTCCAGATTACGTGCAAGCGTGGCGGTGCAGGTAGGTGGCTTAGTAACTCAGCAACGTGTTGAACATTATATAAGTATGCCGGGCACAGTGGCGGACGCTTGTAATCCCAGTACTTAGAAGGCTGAGGCAGGAGGATCGCAAGTTCAAAGCCAGCCTCAGCTACTTAGTAAGGTCCTCCGCAACTTAGTGAGACCCTGTTTCAAAAAATAAGGAATAAGCCAGCCGTGGTGGCGCACGCTTTTAATCCCAGTACTTGGGAGGCTGAGACAGGAGGATCCCAGGTTTGCGGCCAGCCTCAGCTACTTAGTGAGGCCCTCTGCAACTTAGTGAGACTCTGTTTCAAAATAAAGAATAAAAAATAGGGCTGGGGGTGTAACTCGGAGGTGGAATGCCCCTGGGTTCAATCCCCAGTTCTGCAAAAAAAAAAAAAAAGGAATAAAAAATAGGGCTGGGGGTGTAGCTCAGAGGTAGAATGCCCCTGGGTTCAATCCCCAGTACCACAAAATAAATAAATAAATGAATAAATGAACAAATAAATAAATAAATAAATAAATAAAACAGTCGGGCATGGTGGTAACAGTTGGGCATGGTGGCGCACGCTTGTAATGCCAGTACTTGGGAGGCTGAGACAGGAGGATCCCAGGTTTGAGGACAGCCTCAGCAAGTAGTGAGACTCTCATCAACTTAACAAGACCCTGTTTTATTTATTTATTTATTTATTTATTTATTTATTTATTTATTTTGCGGTCCTGAGATGAAACCCAGAGGCATTCTACCTCCGAGCTACACCCCAGCCCTATTTTTTTATTCTTTATTTTGAAACCGGGTTTCACTAAGTTGCGGAGGGCCTCACTAAGTAGCTGAGGCTGGCCGCGAACCCAGATCCTCCTGTCTCAGCCTCCCAAGTACTGGGATTACATGCATGCGCCACCACACCTGGCTCAAGACCCTATTTTAAAATAAAAATAAAATAGGGCTGGGGGTGTAGCTCAGAGGTAGAATGCCCCTGGGTTCAATTCCCAGTACCACACACACACACACACACACACAAATGTATTCCATGTAATGGACACTTTGTAGGTTCCTAATAAATGCAGTTAAATGGTGAAAAAGATAATAAGTGGCTTTCCCAGTGGGCAAAGAAGGTACCAGATAAAGCAGATGTGTGCTAGCAGTGGCTTTTTTCCTTTTGTGGTCCTGGGGATCCAATTCAGGGGCATTCTTACCTCCAAGCTCTACCCCCAGCCCATGTGTGTGTGTGTGTGTGTGTGTGTGTGTGTGAGAGAGAGAGAGAGAGAGAGAGAGAGAGAGAGAGACTGGGGATTGAATCAAAGGACATTCTACCTCTGAGCTACACCCCAGAC
This sequence comes from Glis glis, assembly GCA_004027185.1. NCBI lineage: Eukaryota > Metazoa > Chordata > Mammalia > Rodentia > Gliridae > Glis > Glis glis. The sequence goes on from PVJS01042809.1 coordinate 9,185, forward strand.
CTTTTCATTTATTTTTTATTTGGAAACAGGGTCTCGCTAAGTTGCTGAGAGCCTCACTAAATTGCTGAGGCTGTCCTCAAACCTGAGATCCTCCTGTCTCAGCCTCCCAGGTACTCAGATTAACAGGTATGCGCCACCACGTTCGACTGCCCCCAGCCCTTTTTATTTTTTATGTCAAAACAGGGTCTTGCTAAGTTGCTGAGGCTGGCCTCAAACCTGCGATCCTCCTGTCTCAGTTTCCAAGTACTGGGATGACAGGCAGTGCCACTGGGCCCACCTGGCTCGGCTCCTCTTAGTGGAGACTGGATATGAATAAATCCAAACTCCCCCATCAGCAGCACTCCTCTGCCAAACCGCCCAAGTCAACACTGCCAGAGTAAAATAGACAACACACACGGAGCTTCCAGGCCAAGTCCCTAGTTTGTTTCTGTTTGTTTGGGTACTGAAGATTGAACCCAGAGGCATTCTACCTCTGAGCCACACCCCAGCCCTTTTTATTCTTTATTTTGAAACAGGGTTTTACTGAGTTGCTGAGGGTGTCACTAAATTGCTGAGGCTGGCCTCAAACCTGCGATCCTCCTGTCTCAGCCTCCCAAGTACTGGGATTACAGGCAAAGTCTCTAGTAACCCCACCACCACAGCCACCAATCAACTTGCTTCTCTGAATCTCCTCGTGTATAGAAATCCTCGGGCAGCCCCCAGCGAGGGCCAGACTGGAGGGAAGGAAGGGGGTGATGGGCTTGGGCTTGGTAGAGCAAAGGGGAAGGAAGGAGGTTGGCTTCTGGGCCCAGGAGGACTCCTGGAGGTTTATTCTGAGTAAAGGGCTGGTCTTCTTGAACCTCAGAAGGTGGGGAACCACATCCTGGTGTCGCCCGCCCACTCACTCATCACCAGCCATCGAAGCCCCACCCTCACGGCGCGGCCAACCTACCCACCAGCACCGGCTCCTGGAGTCCCGGACATCTTCATCCACACATCCTGTCTCCTCAGGGAGACATGCATTTGCTGTCTGAGGTCCCAGGCAGTTGGGGTCCTTGGCAAGCGATGTGTGAGTTGTGTCTGTCCTAGGAAGAGCCCACTCCTATCTGGTGACCCGGCTGCAAATAGTCCCTTGAGTCTGGCTGCTCAAGTTCCCTCGGCAGCCAGAGCACCCTCCAACATGGCCCAGATGCTCTTGCTCATCTCTATCATGGTCTATCCAGGTGACAGGGTGTTGGCTCAGGACCCTAAGGGGTGTGGGGCTGGTGGGGGGTTGGACTGAGGTGCACCAGGGGAACAGGCGTGGTGGGCGCTGAACGTTGGTGGGGCCTTTGCCTCCGGCTCTGTTAGCTCATGCCAGTTGACTCCCCAAGTTCACAGTCTCTCCGGGTCACTGGCCCCCTGCATGGAGCATTCCGTGTTGCTATCCCAAACCCCTTTTCTTTTCTCCTTTTTTTTGGTACTGGAGATTGAATCCAGAGGCATTTTACCTCTAAGCTACACCCCCAGTCCTTTTTATCTTATTTTTGCGGTACTGGGAATTGAATCCAGGGGCATTCTACCTCTGAGCTACACTCCCAGCCCTATTTTATTTTTTATTTTGAAACAGAGTCTTGCTGGGCTGCTGAGGCTGGCCTTGAACCTGAGATCCTCCCTGTCTCAGCCTCTCGGCTCTTTCTTTCTTCATTTTTCTTTTTCTTTTGTGTGTGTGTGATACTGGGGATAGAACCCAAGGGCATTCTACCTCTGAGCTACACCCACAGAATTCTTTTATTCTTTTATTTTGAAACAAGGTCTCACTAAGTTGTGGAGGGCCTCACTAAACTGCTGAGGCTGGCTGCAAACCTGCAATCCTCCTGTTTCAGCCTCCCAAGTACTGGGATTACAGGTGTGTACCACCACACCTGTCTTTGTGTGTGTGTGTGTGTGTGTGTGTGTGTGTGTGTGTGTTTGTGGTACTGGGGATTGAACCCAGGGGCATTCTACCTCCAAGCTACACCCCCACCCCTATTTTATTTTTTATTTTGTAACAGGGTCTCACTAGGTTGCTAAGGCTGGCTTTGAACCAGCGATCTTCCTGTCTCAGCCTCCCAAGTACAGGGATTACAGGCATTGTCACCACACCCAGCTTTTATTTTTCTTTTGAGACAGGGTCTTGCTAAGGTCCCCAGGCTGGCCTCAAACTTGCACTCTTCCTGCCTCAGCCTCCCAAGTAGCTGGGATTACAGGCGTCAACCACTGTGCCCCGTCCAGACTCATTTTCTTCTCAGCCACCTTCCTAGTAAGATAACGTTGAAAGAGCCAGTAAAAGGGGGTTAGAAGGAAAGAAGGACTTAAAGGAAGGGGCCAAACTGGGTGCCTGTGATCCCAGTACATGGGAGGCTGAGACAGGAGGATTGCAGGTTTGAGGCCAGCCTCAGCAACTTAGTGAGACCCTCAGCACCTTAACAAGACCCTGTTTCAAAATAAAAATAAGGGCTGTGGGTGCAACACAGAGGTAGAATGCTCCTAGGTTCAATCCCCAGTATCAAAAAGAAAAGAAAGGAAGGGGTCAGTATTTTGGTTGATTTTTTTTTAGGGTTTTCATCTGATGTTTACGAAGTCTATTAAACTAGAATTATTAGCTAGGATGTGGATATATAACTAGGAGTTTGGGAGACCTAATTAAGTCTAAGATACATTATTTTTAGTGAAAACAATTTTAATTAGCTGAGAGACCTTAACTATCAGGCATATTCATTAACTATACACAGGGTTTCTCAAAATGTAGATTCCAGACCCAGATTCTGCAACACCTGGGAACCTGGGGCAAATTCTTAGGCCCCTCTCCAGGCAGACCCAGGAATCTGTTTTTTTTTGGGGGGGTACTGGGGGCATTCTACCTCTGAGCTATTTGGAAGCAGGGTCTCACTAAGTTGCAGAGGGCCTCAGTAAGTTGCTGAGGCTGGGCATAAACCTGCGATTCCCCGGTCTCAGCCTCCCAAGTACTAGGATTACACGTGTGCACCACCACACCCAACTAAGGAATCTGTTTTAATAAACACTTGGTGGGTGCCTACAGTCTCAGCTTCTCTGAAAGCTGAGGCAGGAAGATTCCCAGAGCCCAGGAGTTTGAGGCCAGCCTGGGCAGCATAGTGAGATCCCAGCTCAAAAAAGAAAAAAGAAAGAAAGAGAACAAACAGGCAATTCAGGGAATTCCCAAACACACTCAAGTTTGAGAACCACTGGTAAATTTCCCTAATTAGATAATTTAATTAAAGATTTGAAAATTTGATTTAATTCACAATATGGACGAGTTCAATAGGGATCTCAACCAACTATAGCCTTGTCTTCACCTGGACATGTAATTAGCTAATGCTCTAATAAAAAACAAAGTAGCTCTGGGTGTGGTAGCACATGCCTATAATCCCAGTAATTGGGAGGCTGAAACAGGAGGATTGCCAAGTTTGAGTCCAGCCTGGGCAATTGAGAGGGACCCTGTCTCAAAATAAAAAGGGCGGGGGTAAAGCTCAGTGGTAGAGTGCCCCTGATTTCAATCCCCAGTATCACCAAAAAAAAAAAAAAACTCCAAGAACCACCACCACCACCACCAACAACAACAAAAAACCTAGCAAGGATGGTCTTTATTACAGAATGACGGAATGTCATTAGCACTAAAATAATACCTGGAATAATATAATGGTGATATTAGTTAACTAGCTAGCCACATTTATTACTGAGTTTCAATTGGCTTGGGGCAGGATAAATTTCGGCAAGACAGAGCAGGCGCACGCTTGTAATCCCAGTACTTGGGAGGCAGAGACTGGAGGATCCGGGTTCGCGGCCAGCTTCAGCTACTTAGTGATGCCCTCCGCAACTTCATGAGACCCGGTTTCAAAATAAAGTATAAAAAATAGGGCCGGGGGTGTAGCTTGGAAGTACAACGCCCCTGGGTTCAATCCCCGATACTGCAAAAAAAAAAATTTTTTTTTTCAGCCAGACAAGTCACGCTATGAAGACAGCTGGAGAATCATGGGAGAGGGTGACAGTAGGAGTTGGTATGGGAAATAATTTGAAAAATAATTTAATAAGCAATATTAAGAAATTAGTAGCTGGGCACGGTGGCGCACGCATGTAATCTCAGTACTTGGGAGGCCGAGACAGGAGGATCACAGGTTCATGGCCAGCCTCAGCTACTTAATGAGGCCCTCCGCAACTTAGTGAGACCCTGTTTCAAAAGAAAGAACGAAAAATAGGGCTGGGGGTGTAGCTAGAAGGTAGAATGCACCTGGGTTCAATCCCCAGTACTTCATAAAAAAGAAATTAGTAAAAGCTGGGCATAGTGATGCACCTGTAATCCCAGTATTTGGGAGGCTGAGATAGGAGGATCACAGGTTCAAGGCCTGCCTCAGCAATTTAGGGAGCTCCTCAGTAACTTAAGGAGATAAAATGGCTGGGGGTGTAGAACACCCTGGGTTCAATCCTAAGTAATACACACACACACACACACACACACACACACACACACACACACACACTAAATTAGTAAAGAGGCAGCCGGGTGTGGTGGCGCACGCTTTTAATCCCAGTACTTGGGAGGCTGACACAGGAGGATTGCAGGTTTGCGGCCAACCTCAGCTACTTATTGAGGCCCTCCGCAACTTAGTGAGACCCTGTTTCAAAAGAAAGAATGAAAAATAGGGCTGGGGGTGTAGCTAGAAGGTAGAATGCCCCTGGATTCCATCCCCAGTACAGAAAAAAAAAATAGTAAAGAGGAAAGGGTTAGCCAGGTGTGGTGGCGCACACCTATAATCCCAGTACTTGGGAGGCTGAGACAGGAGGATCATAGGTTCGAGGACAGCCTCAGCAAGGAGTGAGACTCATCAACCTAGTGAGACCCCATTTAAAAAAAAATAGGACTAGGGGTGTAGCTTGCAGCTAGAATGCCCCTGGGTTCAATCCCCAGTACCAAAAAAAAAAAAAAAAAGCCAGTGCCTGTCCCAATGTGCCGTACAATGTGCTGCACACAGAGGGACAGCTGGGAGAGTCCCCTCCACGCTCTCTCCTCCTTGGAGTAACTGAGAGGCATTTCTCTGCGTCTCCTCTCTGCCCTCAGGATCCGGTGTGCTCTGGGTGTTCCAGCCCCCTGAGATTCATACCCAGGAGGGCATGGTGGCTCTCCTGCCCTGCTCCTTCAATGCCAGCAGAGGGAGACCGGCCATTGGCTCCGTCACATGGTACCGAGACATGGTGGCCCCAGGGAAGGAGGTGAGGAACGGGACCCCAGGGTTCAGGGGCCGCCTGGCGCCCCTTGTCGCTTCCCGATTCCTCTATGACCACCAGGCCGAGCTGCACATCCGGGACACCCGAGGCCATGATGCGGGTGTCTACACTTGCAAGGTGGAGGTGCTGGGCCTGGGTGTCGGGACAGGGAACGGGACTCGGCTGCTGGTGGGGAAAGGTGAGGAGCTGGAGACAGTACCCCCTTTCCTGGAGGCCCCCAGACACAACGTTCCGGGAGTCGGGAATCCTCCAGGCCCGCCATGACCGAGGCCCTTCCTCCCCACTGCCTTCAGGACCTCCTCAGCTGAAGGCCAGCACAGCGCTCCTCCTTCTTCGGGCCGGGTTCTACGCAGTCACCTTGCTCTTGGTGGCCACGGGCAGCACCCTCTATTACCAGGGCAAATGTGAGTATAGAGCCCGGGCAATGGCGAAGGGACAGGAGGGGCAGTCAGAGCTGGAGGAGAGAGGGACGGACATGCGAAGAAGAGAGGGCTGTGGCGCTGAGTGGCCCTGGCGTCTCTCCCACCAGGTGCTGCCGCATGGGACCACACTGCCATTCCTTGAACGGCCTCTGAGAAGTGATTCCAGACCCCAGATCCCCGACCCTCTTCAAGAGGCCCCAATAAATCCTTCTGCCCCACCACTACCTCTTTTTGAGTCTTGTGTATTTTCTTCTCCATTCTCTAGATGCCAAATATGATGCCTCTGTCCGGGTTCCCCTGGCATGTGTGAGTGTGAGTGTGTGTGTGTGTGTGTGTGTGTGTGTTACTGGGGATTGAACCTAGAGGTGATCTGACACTCAGCTACACTCCCAGCCCTATTTTATTTTGAACCAAAGTCTCACTAAGTTATTGCACAGGGGCCTCGAATCCGCAATTCTCCTCCTATTTCAGCCTCTCCAGCTCTGGGATTATAGGTTTATGCCACTATGCCTGGTTTCCCCTGCCTTTTTTTTTTTTGTGTGTGGTACTGGGGATTGAACTCAGGGGCATTCTACCTCCAAGCTACACCCCCAGACCTATTTTTTATTCTTTATTTTGAAACAGGGTCTCACTAAGTTGCAGAGGGCCTCACTCAGTAGCTGAGGCTGGCCGCAAACCCAGATCCTCCTGTCTCAGCCTCCCAAGTACTGGGATTACAAGCGTGTGCCACCAAGCCTGGCTTGTTTTTACTTTTGAAATAGGGTCTTACTAAGTGGCTGAGACTGGCCTCAAACTTGCAATCCTCCTGTCCCAGCCTCCCCAGTACAGACATTACAGGTGTGCGCCACTGTACCCAATGCCACTTAAGTTCTGATTTAACTCATTGTGAATGAGGGCTCCGAGCCGGACTGAGAAGTCTGAGACATACAAGTGGTGAAGTGTAGTCTTTACTGAATGCGCCGCGGGATGACCCTGACTGCCTGCCTGGGCTGAGGGGGGCACCTAGGGGTGCTCAGGTGGGCTTGCTCTTGGCAATACAGGCGTAGTCGGTTCTGGAGTCCTCCTTGGTGTCTCCCCCTTCTTCGACGGGTCCGTTGCTGGACACTGACACAGGCAGCCTCTGCAGGGATGCATAGTGGAGCTCCTGCTCTGGACGCTGGGCCTGGCCCGGATGGAGGACAGAAGGAGCCGATGGGAGGGTCCCGGGAAAGCTGCCCTCAGACCCCCCAGTCCTGCCCCGCTCCCGCCGTTCTTACCTTCATGCCGCCTCAGTCTCCCTTTTTTTTCTCTGAAACTTCTCTTTATCTCCCTCTCTCCTCCTCTCCCTCGGTTTCTTCCTCTCCTTTTCCTGTCTCTGTCTCTCTTTCTCGGTTTCTCTCTTCTCTCTTTCTGCTGACCTAAGTTCCTTTGCTTTTCTCTCATTGCTATTTTTCTTTGTGTCTTTCAGTGTCTCGTTTTTTTCCCTTCTCTCTCTCTCTTTTTCGGGGGGGGGTACTGGAGATTGAACCCAGGGACATTCTAAGCCGGGCGTGGTGGCGCACGCTTGTAATCCCAGTACTTGGGAGGTTGAGACAGGAGGATCGAAGGTTCGCAGCCAGCCTCAGCTACTTAGTGAGGCCCTCTTCAACTTAGTGAGACCCTGTTTCAAAATAAAGACTAAAAATAGGGCTGGGGATGTAGCTCAGAGGTAGAATGCCCCTGGGTTCAATCCTCAGTACTGCAAAAAACAAAACAAAAAAAACACACACAAAAAAAACAGGGACATTCTAACTCTGAGCTATACTCCCAGTCCTTTTTATTTATTTATTTATTTTTTTTGAGGTACTGGGGATAGAACCCAGGGACATTCTACCTCCGAGCTACATCCCCGAGCCCTATTTTTTATTCTTTATTTTGAAGCAGGGTCTCACTAAATTGCGGAGGGCCTCACTAAGCTGAGGCTGGCCACGAACCTGCGATCCTCCTGTTTTAGCCTCTCAAGTACTGGGATTACAAGCATGCGCCACCGCGGCCGGCTTTTATTTTTTGATTTGAAACAGGGTGTTGCTAGATTACTGAGAGTCTCACTATGTTGCTGAGGCATGCTCCCAAGTACTGGGATTACAGGTGGGCACCACTGCACACAGCTCCCTTCTCTTAATCTCCTAGCTGGGCCTGTTGGCCCACACCTGTAATCCCAGTAATTGGGATGCTGAGATAGGATGATCACAGGTTCGAGAACAGCCTCAGCAATTTAGCGAGACCTTGTTTCAAAATAAAACAATGAAGCCAGGAGTGGTGGCGCACGCTTGTAATCCCAGTACTTGGGAGGCTGAGACAGAAGGATCGCAGGTTCGAAGCCAGCCTCAGCTACTTAGTGAGGCCCTCTACAACTTAGTGAGACCCTGCTTCAAAATAAAGAATAAAAGCCGGGCGTGGTGGCCCACGCTTGTAATCCCAGTACTTTGGGAGGCAGAGACCAGAGGATCCGGGTTTGCGGCCAGCCTCAG
>PVJS01042810.1:0-17327 GCA_004027185.1 Glis glis
ACCCAAATCCTCCAGTCTCCACCTCTCAAGTACTAGGATTACAAGCGTGCGTCACCACGCCCGGCCCAAAAATTAATATTTTATTTAATTGATGCTTTTATATTTGAACAAATGTATTTTTTTATTTTTTGGTTTTTTAGGTGTGTGTGTGTGTGTGTGTGTGTGTGTGTGTGTGTGTGTTGGTAGGGATTGAACCCAGATCCTTACATTCTAAGTACATACTCTACCACTGAGCTATGTCCCCAACCTCTTAAATCAATTAATTAATTTAGTACTGGGGATTGAACCACAGGATATTTTATCTTTGATTACACTCCCAGCCCTTTTTATTTATTTCTTTTTTATTTTTAACGGGGTCTCACTAAGTTGTTGGGGGTCTCAGTAAATTACTGAGGCTTGCCATGGACCTGCAATCCTCCTGTGTCAGCCTCCCAAGTATTGGGATTACAGGCATGGCTTCTTATTTTTAAGAAAGGCTAAATATCACTATAACAAATGGAATACTGTTAGTAGTTATAATTAATAGACCACTATTAATGTAAATATACTGAAAATAAAATGTTATTGTATTTTAAAACTTAAATTAAAAATAAAAATAAAATTCAAGTAATAAGGCAATTCCTAAAGGAAATAAGTTTTTTAGTTATAGGAGTGAATCTGATGATAATCAGCTGTGAATTTAAATTTGTTTGTATATTCTTAGTTTTTTAAAAATATGGAAGACAATTCCATGTTACTAGAATTCTTTTACTTTTTAATTTTTAGATAAACCAGAAGTCTAGCCTAAAGGAATTACCAGATTTGACCTACAGATGTGATCTCCCTCAAATTTGTTTCCTGCACCCTTATTGCCCCCACTTGTGAAACCATCAACATTTTTACAACTCCACGTCAGAGCCTACTGGGTGCCCAAGTCCAGGGCTGAAGTGAGGCTTTCTATTCTCCTGATGACATGCCCTTCATGGGCCAGGCCACACAGACACACGACAAGATGCCAACTGAGCAGAACATCGACTTGGCTTCCTCACTACACTCCATTACTACACGCAGTAAGGAGAGGTTCAGAAGATAGATTCTCAGTCCCACAAGAAACACAGTCCTGATTTGGGCTTGTATATATAAGTTAAAGACTCCCAGTATTATAAGGATTTGGGAGATAGTATTTAGAAGTTTAAAACCCCCGGTGTCTGAGTCTGGGTGTGTCACAAAGAAAGAGCTCTTCACTCTTACCTTATGAGAGTAGGGTACTGGAAGGAGACTTTGAGTAGTCACTGGGAATTCTAGAAGAGCCAAACATACTATGTAAAATACCACCCTGGCTCTTTCCTCCCAGGGCCAGCCCTATAATCTCATATTAGGACAAAATTATGAATCACAAGTCTTGCATCTTAAGTAGAAACACTGCAAAAATGAAGCCCAGAGACACTAGACTTCCCCTTTCTTCTGCCAATTGTATATGTTGGGGGAGAGAATAAGCTCTAGCATGTCTCTTCAATACCTCTCTCCCATGAAATAGAGTAAGTGGGGGTTCAGAAGAAACAAAATGATGCATCATCTTACCACAACTTTTGTGAATGAAAAACAAAACAAAAAGCAAACAAACAAACAAACAAAAAACCCAAAAATCCAAAGATGGTAAGCCAGTACATGTTCTTCTATTTAGTCCCTAGACAAAGAAGAAAAAAGCTGCCTAACATATCTGAAACCTAAGCCGGGTGTGGTGGCTCATACTTGTAATCCCAGTACTTGGGAGGCTCAGACAGTAGTATCACAGGTTCACGGCCAGCCTCAGCAACTTAGTGAGACCCTGTTTCAAACTAAAAAATAAAATGGGGCTGAGGATGGAGCTCAGAGGTAGAATGCCCTTGGGTTCAATCTCCAGCACCAAAATAAACAAACAAGCAAACACTAGAGCCACAGTCTTTGATGATGCCTCTCCAAGTCTACTCTCCATAGATATATCCTTTTCTCCACTAAATTAACAAGCTCCTCCTAGCATAACAATGGTAGCTACCACTATGCATTCTGATAGGTGGTACTCCCACTCCAAATCGGCCTGTATATGCTGTGTTTTCTATGAAGTCCCATTCGCTCAAGAATGATTCTTCACCAATTATCTTTCTGTAGATTCTTCTCAAAATCACTCTTGTAATATTATTTCCAAATATGATAAAATAGATATATGGCTACTAAAATAGAATTAAAATGTTTTTCATCCTTCACAAAATTATTTTGTCTACTATCATTTCTATGTATACCCCAACTAAAGCTCACTGAGTAGGACTATACACTTATAGACAACTACTGCTTTTCTTTTGGGGATGTGTGTATTTGTGCATGTGGAATTGGGGGCAGGTGTATCTGTAGAGCTGTGCTTTTGTGTAACTTAATTGGTTCCCCCTGAATCAGGAAGAACATTTACTCCCTACTTCACAGTCATAGGTGTTGAAGAGAACTAGACTTGGCATAATAAACACCACTCTGGAATGTTCTTTGGGTCAGAATGCTATAGCTCGCAGTAGTAGCCAGTCTTCCCTTATACACCTTCCTCTCCTTCCTCCCTTCTCCCCCAGGACCACAAAATAAGGCAAACAGCCACTCTGATCTTGGAGCACATAATACTGGTTGCTCAAAGAAGGAAGAAAATGTATCCTAGCGCAAGCACCAATGATAAGGAAAAGGTTTCTCTCTTGGATCAAGTAGAATGAAAACCTGCAGAGAAGTGAGCTTAATCTAGCACATGTCTGTGATGTGCTCAACCTCTAAAGTGTATAACATGATTTTCCCTTGAACTACTCCTATGTGTAGTATAAAGTTTATATAAATCCCCCTTCCATGTTGTAATTTTTTTTGTTATCCCCCAACTTTCTGATAAAGCTAAGTACTACTAAGCTGTTGCAGAGAACCAAAATCTACCACAGGGAATGTGGCCAAGCTCACATTCAGTCCTCTACTGACACTCTCATTAAGAAAGCCACTCCCGCCGGACGTGGTGGTGCACGCTTGTAATCCCAGTACTTTGGGAGGCGGAGAACGGAGGATCCGGGTTCGCGGCCAGCCTCAGCTCTCTCGCTCTCTCTCTGTCTCTCTGTCTCTCTCTCTATCTCCTTAGTGAAGCCCTCCACAACTTCATGAGACCTGGTTTCAAAATAAAGTATAAAAAATAGGGCCGGGGGCGTAGCGCGGAGGTAGAACGCCCCTGGGTTCAATCCCCGGTACCGCAAAAAAAAAAAAAGAAAGCCACTCCCAATAAAAGGGTTATTATCCAAGAGACCAACATAGGTCAAGGTGAGAAAAGCTCCAGTGGGCGGAGAATGACACATGATAGGAAAGTGTGGCTTCCCAGTGCCCAAAGCCTGCCCCATACTTTCCATCCATAAAGAAAAAGAGATCTTAGGAGAAGAAGAAAATAGCTTTTTTTTTTTTTTTTTTTTTTGCGGTACTGGGGATGGAACCCAGGGGCATTCAACCTCTGAGCTACACCCCCAGCCCTATTTTTTATTCTTTATTTGGAAACAGGGTCTCACTAAGTTGCAGAGGGCCTCACTAAGTTGCTGAGTCAGGCCACAAACCAGAATCCTCCATTCAGCCTCCCAGGTATTGGGATTACAAGCATGCACCACCATGCCCAGCTAGAAGATAGCTAATTACTGGAAAGATAAGGGAGTTTCCATACTAGACCTGGTAAACTAATCTGTGAGTTTAGAAGTCTATATAATTGTTCTGGCTATTGTCTTTTTGTTTTCAAAGATAATTTTTTTATCTGTTTTCTAGGTCAAATGTGTCAACTCTTATGTTTAATTAAAATTTATTCTCTCGGTTGATATATTCCTTTGGTCATTACATCTTTGTAAACAAAGGAACAGATTTGCAGACATATGTACTTGAGGCTAACTTCCAATATGAAGAAGATAATTTAGAAGAGAAATCCCTCAAAACCATTAGAGATTGCCATGTATTTTAATGATTGAATTCTTAGAAGTCATAGAGACTTAAGTTTGTGCATCACAAAGAAAAAGTAGCAATGAAATGTTGATGAATTTTTTAATAAACTTATGATTTACTATTTAGAATGCACTTATTTATATTAGAATTCAGTGAGAAATTAACCCAATATATCATTTAAATGAATTTATGGCTATAATTGTATATGTGTACTGTTTACTAACTATAAAATTTAATATATATGATGCAATATAAATGTAACATGGAAATTCAATTTGCAGTGTGAGTTTATTTGGTTAGCACAATAACTACTAAATTCCTGAGATAGCAACAGTGCAAACTGTTCCACTAGGCATTTTATTTTTCTTAGCTTTCAGTTGTTAGAGTTTAAATAATAAGTGAACTGTAAATATATTTTCATAAACCTTTCATTTAGCATTTAAAATGCTGAATTTATCTGAGTAAAACAATAGAGATTCAGCATTATACAAAGTCTTTTATAACATAATCTCCCTATTTTATTAACAGTATATAAAAATGTGCATCAAGATGTCTATTCAGACAAAAGACAACCTATATTCCCCCTCATGATCTACCCCTACCCATCTACACCTTAAGATTTCTTGAGCAACACAATATGCTCAGATAACCTCTTTTCCATCAACAGACTTTTCCATCAAGGACTGTTGTACCACAGGACAAGAGTCTAGACTATGATTTCAAAAATACAAGACCAAAGTCACTTGGCAAGTGAAATCTAAGAGATAGCAATAGGATCTTGAAATGAGATAGGATCCTAATCTGAGTAGAGATAGTATTTGGAACTGGTTAATCTTTGGCATGATAAAGAATCAGTCTCCATGAAATCAAGGAAGAAAAACAAGATTAATATTTAACAAATTCATAGATGTCATGTGTATACTAGTCTGAGAGCTTAGAATTTTCAGAGCTCAGATATAAAAAGTGTGTCACTCATCCCCCAGGTCTTTCCTAGAGCTTCAAAGTGCTCATGAAAAAGACAGGAGGCACCACAGAGGACCTGACAGTGCATCTCTCCATCTATGGCACACACACACACACATACACACACACACACACACACACACACACACACTGGTTAGAAGTGATACACAAATTTAGTATAGTTACAGAATACAAAATCAACATAAAAAGTAGGTTTTTTTGCATAGAAATAACAAAAGTGCTGAGACACAAATTAGAAAAACAATCCCATTCACATTAGCTATTAAAACATAAAATATCTAAATAAATTTAACCAAGGAAGTCAATTATTTCTTCAGTGAAAATTACAAAACACTGAAGAAATTGAAGTGGACAAACACACACACACACACACACAAAATGGAAAGATATCCCATGTCCATGGATTGGAAAAATATTAAATTGTCTATACTACCAAAACTGACTTACAGATTCAATGTGACTCCCATTAAAATACCAATGAAATTCTTTGCAGAAATAGAAAAAAATGTGACAGACCAGCTCGGCCGGAGCACTGAGACCGAGACAGGGGTCTCGGGATGGTGGGCAAGGAGTCGGCGATGAGTGACAAACAGACACAGACAACTCAGGGAAGTTGCATCTGAGTGTATTTTTGCAAAGCTTCAGGCAAGGATTTTATACACAATGATAAAGGAAACAAAATACATCATCAGCTGATCATTGCTTATGCCTGCGGTTTATACAATCTTAATGATTTCTAAGAAATAACAGTGCAAAGCTATGAGAGCAGATAATCGTCAGAGCATACATCTCGTTTGGCATAATGCCGTGGGCAGCTGCTAGACGCGGTTTTGGCACCTAGACTATCTATGATGGGAATTGAGGTTATGGCTACAGGGCAAGAGTTTAAAGTTTAACCTAGTGCCTTTTATTGCTCTCTTACTTTAAACTTTTATAATTTCCTTTGTTCCAAATTTCTAAATCTCTTTCAAACCATCCCCAAAACCATTTCCATGAAGTTTCCACAAAAAGTTCTTCCTGTTGTAACCCATCCACAACTGTCCTTGAGCCCCTCTCTGCCCTTCTGGGCTAATCCAAGAATAGCTTTCAAGAGCGCGGGAGCGTTCGGGGCCAAAGTCACATTCGTCACAACTTTGCCTTCCTGGGAAAGATCCACCTGTTTTCTCATAGGGCACAGTTGATGATTTGGGAAAGAACACTATGCTCACTGAGCCATACCTATTAAAGATTAAGAGAATCATTGACAAGAAGATTACAGCAAAGAGAGAACAGCCAAAAACACAGAGGACCTTGCCAGGCCATCTTTTTCTAAGGGCATACTTCCTTGAAGCTTTTGCCACGTCATGCGTGTAGGTTCATGCAGACTCCATAGGAGGCGGGGCCGTGGCAAAAAAAAGGCACTCCTAAACTTTGTGTGGAACCATGAAATACCCAGAATAGCCAAAGCAATTCTGACCTAAAAGAACAAAGCTAGAGTCATTACAATACCTGACTTCAAAACATACTACAAAGTGAAAGAATCCAAAACAGTATTACACTGGCATAAAACCAGACATGTGGACCAATGGAGCATAATAGAAAACTTGAAATAAAACCACACTTCTACAGCCAACTGATTTGCAACAAGGGCAACAAGAACATGCAGTGGAGAAAGGAAAGTCTCTTCCATGGCATTGGGAAAATAGGATATCCATATGCAGGAGATAGAAACTATACACTATGTCTCACTATATATAAAAATCAACTGAAATCAGATGAAAATCTGAAATTTAAGATCTGAAACTATAAAACTACTAAAAGAAAATATAAGGGAAATGCTACAGGATATTGGTCTGGGCAAAGAGTTTTCTGATATGACCTCAAAAGTACAAGGAACAAAAGCAAAAAATGTCAAATGGGATTACATGGTACTACAAAAAAGGTGATCAACAGAGTGAAGAGACATTCTACAGAATGGGAGGCAGTATGTCCAAACTAGTTATCCAATAAGGAATTAATACCCAAAATATATAAGCAACTAAACTTAACAGCAAAAGGATAAATAATTCAATTGAAAAATGGGTGGATGAGCTGAATAGATATTTCTCAAGAGAAGATAGACAGCCAGGCATGGCAGCACAAGCCTATAATCCCAGCTGCCCTGGATGCTGAGACTAGAGGATTACAAATTTGAGGCCACCTTAGACAATTTAGTGAGATCCTTTCTTATAAAATAAAATATATAAAAGGGTTAGGGATATAACTCCATGATAGAGTACTTTCCTATAATATGCGAGGCCCTGGGTTCAATCCCCAGTACCACCAAAAAAAAAAAAAAAAAAAAAAAAAAAAAAAAAAAAAAAAAAAAAAAAAAAAAAAAAAAAAAAAAAAAAAAAAAAAAGAAGAAGAAGAAGAAGAAGAAGAAAAGAAAGAAAATAAAAATGAATGGCCAGAAAGTATATGAAAAAAATGCTCAACATCAAAAATCATCAGAAATATAAGTTAAAGCCACACTAAGATACCATCTCATCCCAGTTAGAAATACTATTATTCAAAAGATAAAAAATATCAAATGCTGGTGAGGATGTAGCAAAAGAAATTTTATATACTGTTAGTGGGAATGCAAACCAGTAAAGACATTATGGAAAACAGGATGGAGATTTTCCAAATAACTACAAATAGAACTACTATACTGTCTAAATACCACTGCTGGATATATATGTACAGGAAATGAAAATGGAATATCAAAGAGACATCTGCACACCCATGTTTATTGCAGCACCAATCACAATAGCTAAGATATCTATTGATGGATGAATGGATAAAGAAAATATGGTACATATAATCAATGGAATGTCATTCTGCTATAAAAAAAATGACATTTTTATAATTTACAACAACACGGATGGAACTGGAGGATATCATGTTAAATGAAAAGAGCCAGGCATGGAAAGATAAATACCATTTGTTCTCTCCCATATACAAAAGCTAAAAAGTTGGTCTTAAAGAACTCGAGAATAGAGGAGTGGTCATCAATTTCTAGGAAGGGTACAGGAGAGCGAGAGGGTGGAGAAAAGATGCATCATGGGTCTGGGGATGCAGGTGAATAGGAGGAATAACCTCTAATGTTATATAGCTCCCTAAAATATATACAGTTAACAACACTTAACTGAGTATTTCAAGATAGGTAGTAGAGAGGATTTTGAAAGTTCTCAATACAAAGAAATTATATTTGCCTGAAGTGGCAGATATGCCAATTACCCTGATCTGGTCATTACACATACTGCACATGTATTGGATTGCCACATTATATCCCATAAATATGTACGGTTACTATGTATCAATTGAAAATAAAATATATATATTTTAAGAATACAACAGGACTGAAATGGGTGAATTTTACTCTTTACAAATTATACCTCAATAAATATGACATTTTAAAAAAAGATCACCCATGACTTAATTGCTAAATTCAATGGCAACTAGTCAAAGGTGATTTGATAGTTAATTTTATGTTAAAACCAAATTACATGCAAACATCACCTTTACTTATAGTACTCTATGTATTACTACTCTTCCAGTAACATACACTTTCTTTATAAACATGCAATTTAGTCGAGCATGGTGATGCACGCTTGTAATCCCAGAACTTGGGAGGCTGAGACCAGAGGATCACAGGTTCGTGGCCAACCTCAGCTACTTAGTGAAGCCCTCCGCATCTCAGTGAGACCGTTTCAAAATAAGGAATAAAAAAATAGGGCTGGGGGTGTAGCTCAGAGATAGAATGCCCCTGGGTTCAATCCCCAGTACCACAGAAAAAAATAACAAATAAACATGCAATTTTGTGTTTTTTTAAAAAGATACTAATAAGCTTTTTGAAGTGCATGAGACATTTTATAATTGTGGTAATTAGAATCCTGTATCTATTTGTAGAATTCACTGAACTTTTTAAATTTTAAAAGGGTAAATAAAATTGTATGTAAATAATACTTTGATAAAACTGAAGCTTAAAGTTAGAAAAAAAAATTATAAGACCATAGCAGAAGTCTTTCAGACATTAGGAAGAGCACACACAAAAATCCAAAAGTGTGAGAGTGAGGCTTATTACTGCGCGTTAGCTGATACAGTGCAGCTTGGAAATGGAGTACAAAGGTGGGAGTAGTGAGAGAAAACTTCAAAACATGAGCAGAAGACAAGAAATGAAGGACTCTGTAAGTCACATTAAAGAACTAAGGCTTTTATTTATGGCAATGGAGTTCTAAGCAAAAAAGAAATATGCAGCCTTCTAAATTGTACATCAGTCACTGAGACTGGAGCATGGAAAATAGATTTCGGTAGTCAGTGCTGGATTTGGGAGGACTGGTGTAATAAAGTGTTGACTCCATCCTTGGTGTTGGACTGCTGACAGCCTTCAAGGCCCCTCCCATCTTTCCATTTGTGCAAGCTAATAAGAAAGCTCATGCCGCTGCCCTTGGTGCCAGCAAGAGATCCAAACCACTCAGCAAGCTCAGCCCTACCCACTAAGGACAATCTGGCCGAGTCAACCCCTTCCCCACTTCTGTACCTCCTTGGGAACCTGCCCAGCCCTCCTTGGAAAACCTCAATCCATGAGCTATGATCCTTTGCACACTCTTTTGGTGCATGTGTGATATCATCAGATTACATCCACAGCAAATTTTGAATGAGAGTTTGGTTCTCCCCTCTGCAAGGTGACCACAAGAACTAGTTAGAAGACTAGGGTGGTCTCCATAGGACTGAGTTTGATGAAAGAGGACTGGGGGAGTACAGGACAGAATCCAGAGAAGTTAGAGTTAGAAGAGAGACATCCTCAGGGCTATTACAGAAAAAACTTCCAAGAATGTCTTGTGCTGAGACGCCCCAGTAGATCATGATTTTATATTTACAGATATAAGAAATATAGGAGAAGCAGCATCGTGCTGTATCATTTGATATTAGACATTTTGAGCTTAAGGAGCCTGTGGGGTATCTAAGGGTAGATATGATTACTATGTCTGAAGCCTGTGGCTGCTGGCCCTATCCACCTCTCAAATCCCATCTCTGGCCATCTCTCCGTCACTCAAGCCCCTGCACCATCCTGGCTTTGTTTCAGCTGCTCAAGGTCCTTTCATGTGTTACTCTGGTATGGTTATGCTGGTCCCCAGGTCTGTTTTGCATACTTCACCTGCCGACTTACATGCCACCTCCCAAGCACATCTTGGATAGCCCCTGTCTTTCTCTTTGATCTTGTACTGTTTCCTTTGAACTATTTATCATGATTTTTAATTGGTTTGTTTTATTTAAGCATCACAAGATCAGAAACTGTCTAGCTGCTGTTGTAATCCCAGCATGGACACCATGACTCCTTAACTGGTAGTCTTTTAATAAGTATTTTGATTCAATTAATATGAAGATTTGACACAGTACCCAGCTTGTGCTAGGAATGGAATACACATTTCTTAAATCTAATTTGATTTTTACAAACATAAATGTATTAATTTATTTTCATGTGAGGTCTATTTTGCTATCCTAAAGGTCTTATCCAGCATGGTTATATACAAAAAAAACCATCCATGTGATTCTCTTTTAATAGTGTTTCCTGGTGTCACTGATATCCATATGGATCTCCTAAATGAATCACTGTTAAGTCTCTTTAAATTTCAAGTCCAAATCTTTGGGCTGAAACTCGCAGCCAAGGGCTATATATAAACTTCTTAAAATCAGCCACTTACTGACATGGAAAGAATAATTCATGCTTCTGACCTGGCAATATGATGAATCTACTTTACTGAAAGCAATCAGTTTTGCCATAAAAGGGTCATTTTTTGTGGGTGCCTCTACTTCTTCCTGTCAATAGAGCATTGTCTAATATTTTGAAATATGTTACTTTTCAAATAATAAGAGGACACTAATTATTTTCAGTACCTTATAACATTTTCTGATCCTTTTCTTCCAAACACAAATCTAATTAGTATATCACTGAGACATCTAAAGTAAGGAAATTTATTAAATATTTCCAAACTTCTTGAATGAAAATAACAAACCAAGTGAATTTCAGGTGACATTAAAAAGAATCCTCATATAGAACGTCCCTGGGTTTAACTCGCAGGGCCAAAGATTTTTTTAAAAAAGGGCTGGGGGTGTCTCTCAGAGGCAGAATGCTTCTGGATTCAATTCCCAGTACCTACCCCCCCCAAAACACACACAAAAAGAGATAAAAAAGAAAAAATAATCCTCACAAAAGGATTGAAAAAGAAAATGATATAATCACCTTTAAATATGTATATTCCCACCACATGCTAATATACTGATACTTGTAAAAAAATTAGAATCGATTATTTGTTATCCTTATGTGCTTGAACTACTTACAGTATTCTTGAGGGCACTTAGTTCTTAGTAACCACAACTTCCATACATTTTTCTATTTTAAGAAAAACAGGTAGAATATAACTTTATATCTATAGCTAGAACTTAAAGAGAAAGATTTTATAAAAGCTAGGAAACAGAAATGGAGCATGATTACTATATTTCACAAATATGTTCATATATTTTATTTTCCAGTAAGTAACCTAGAAAGAAAGAACATGTATAAAAAGTAATGATTTTAAAAAACTTACACATTTTAATAGCTCAAAGGAGGGTTAATAGCTTAAAGGATGTGGTCATGTACACCTGCAATCCCAATACGTGGAAGGCTGAGATAAGAGGATCACAGGTTCAAGGCCAGCCTCAACAACTTAGTGAGACCCTGTTTCAAAATAAAAAATAAATAAATAAAAAGGGCTAGGAATGTAGTTCGGAGGTAGAATGTCTCTGGGTTCAATCCCCAGTACCAAAAAGGGAGGAGGTTAAAAGTTCTAAATAACAACAAGTCTTTGTTGTATTTAGGAAACTTGGCTTCTCAAAGGCTCACAGTGTCTATCTACCAATCCATCAGTTTAATTTTGGCTTTCTTTAAGTTTCTCTTAATCAGTTTGTATGCTCAGGAGTTACTTCTTTAAAGATATTTTTCTATTCAAGTAGTCATGCTTTTTTCCACTAACATGCTATTTTCAGTTGTCTTAATTGAGATAATTCATCTTATCTGATAAATTGAAAGTTCCATACTGAACATTATTTTTTTTTTTGCGGTACTGGGGATTGAACCCAGGGGCATTCTAGCTCCGGGCTACACCCCCATCCCTATTTTTGTTCCTTTTATTTTGAAACAGGGTCTTGCTGGCCGCGAACCCAGATCCTGTGGTCTCAGCCTCCCAAGTACTAGGATTACAAGTATGCGCCACCATGCCCAGCCTGAACATTAATCTTTGAACACATGTTTCCTACACAAAAATATCTCACAGAAGTAATTGCAGAACCTCCTAAAAATAACAGGGAAGTTCAAAGGAAGCCAAAAGGAACATGTTGAAAGGTTAGAAAGGATTTAGGAGTTGTAAAAGAAAAAATATAGGTGAATAGTAATGAATTATTTAACTAGCATTTGTCTTCAACAAATACAATTGGATTTGGGCATCCTTATAGATTTACAATGAAAGTTAAAAGTTAGCATTAAAAGTTAGCATAAATACAGAAACCAAGGCTGTAGCTCACATTCTTTTGGAATGTATCAATGAGTCTGAAGCTTTCCTTAAAAAATCCTCAGAGCCAAAAGTTCTTAGTTATATTGATTATTATTTCTTTTTCACTGTCATCTTAAATTTTAAAAGGATATACAACTATTACAAGACTAAAAAAGAAATAAAACACTGAATGCTTATTCAGAAAGGTTTCTTGGTTATTGCTGCATTTAATTTACCATCTTAATTCTATGGATATGCCTTTGCAACTTCCTCTGATAGCCAATAAATAAGTTCATGAGATTTTTAAAAATAATTATTTAATGTACTCATTTTCTTACACATTTTTCTTATCTTTATTTCCTTTATTTTTGATAGTTCTTATAATTTTGTGTCATTAAACTTTTTAACTCTAAACATTGTTTGGAATAGAGGTGTCCGGTGGGATGCGCTTCTCATTATTTTATAATAAATACACATTTTTACCTCCTCCACAGACTTAGGCTGACTTATGAATGATTTATTTGTCCCTTACAATATTTCTTCATTTTTTCTCTTCCTCAACACCAAAAATCCTTTGCACTGTTTTTTCTAGTAACATCCATTTCCATCTCAGAATCAATGACTTCCTCCTTCACATCATTATTATCTCTTAAATATCTAATACATTTATGAAAGTGGAGGTAAAAATGCTTGATAGGGCACATGTGTTACTGTTTTACCAGTGATACCTACATAGTTAAGAAGGACACAGGTTTTAAACAAAGGAAGTAAATATACACTTAATTATCAAAAATACATTTAATTATCAATTTTTTGATAATTAAATGGTACTGGAGACTGAATCCAGGGGCATTCTACCTTTGAGCTACACCCCCGGCCCTATTTTATTTTTTTATTTTTGAAACAGGGTCTCACTAGGTTGCTGAGAGTCTCACTAAATTGCCAAGGCTAGTATTGAATCTGCGATTTCTCCTGTCTCAGCATCCCAAGTACTGAGATTACAGTCATATGCCACCTCACCTGGTTCTAATTATCAATTTTTAGAAAGTGACACAAGTAGAAAATGTATGTGTTTCAGGTACGCAATGAGATGAGAGGTAAAGAGGTGAGCATAAAAGTTCAGTATTTATGATGGTCTTGAAAACACTAACAGTATTCTGCCTCTATCTAGGGAATAAACACCACCTTCAATTTTGTTTTTTCTTTATAACTAGTAGAGTAAGCAATGATTCATATTAACATCCCTGAGCCCTAGTGTCCCATATGCTAGTCATGTGATGAGCAAGTTAACACTGTTTTGTTCTGTTCTTGTTCATCCCTATGGAATCAATGCAATCTGAGGTGCTATATTTCAATAATACAGAGTAAATAAAGATCTCTTCACAATAAAATGGTTAATACAGTTGCAGTGCTATCTCTGAAATACCTCCCTCACACTAATGATGGAGTTGTAATTTCTATGGTATAATAGAAGCCCTTATATTGAATTCTTTAAAACTGAGGTAAAATAAAACATTTCAAAAATAAAATTTGCAGCCGAGCATAATGGCACATGCCTGTAATTCCAGTATGTGGGAGTCTGAGACAGGAGGATTGCAGGTTTGAGGCCAGCCTCAGCAACTTAGCAAGACTCTCTGCAACTTAGTGAAACCCTATTTCAAAATAAAAAAATCAAAATAGGGCTGGGAGTATATCTGAGAGGTAGAATGCCCCTGGGTTCAGTCCCTAGTAACACACACATACACACACACTAAAAAATAAATAAAATAATGTAAAATTTCCATTCATCACAATGCTCTGATATACCCAACTGATAGCTCAATCTAATCAGAATTTATATACATACACCATGTCTTTTATATTACCTATGCTATATAGTTTCATGTGTAAATGTAATTTTATGTTGTCCATTCAGTTTCAATATGTAGCTGAAATTCACATAAATAATAACAAGATCTGTGTCAATGTGTGCAGATTTTTTTCCAAAATTTTTTAATATGATGCCAATTCAGAATGGCTGACAAGGTATTTTTTTAAAAATAAGTGGTGTATTTTTCCATATTGTTTCCCAGAAGTAATTTCATTTTTAAATAATTTATAACCAAGTGAAATATTACACATTCTTTTGGATGTAATTAATTACTGTCTGAATGGAATTAGCTCTTTGAAAACTCTGGGTTATCATTTGTGAAATTACCATCACAAAGCATCATTCACATCTTAGTGCATGAGAATATTAATGTGCTTCTGAATGTCCCTTACGAATCTGGGAAAGCAATTATTCAGAAACACGATCTAGAAATTTAAACATGACTTCAGCATTACCAAATGCACTTTTGCTAGAAAAATAATAATAAAAAAACAGCTACTGCTCAGATCAAAGCTGCAAGTTTAAACGTGAACTCTTGAGAAAGAATTATCATGGGTTCAGTTTCCAAATATTACCTGAACTAGTCTATACCGTATGATGTATGAATATATGTAAGATCAGCAGGTATTTGTAGAACCTCACATCTACCTATATATTCTTTTTATAAATTTTAAATTGTTACACATTAAATTCATAAATTATGGGAACATTTTGCAAAGTTAGAACTTAGAATTTAGGAAAAAAAGTCTTGTCGAATTATCATGGAATACCATAATGTACAGGTAAGCACAGAAGACTATTAGCATACTCATATTATCATGATTTAGTAGCAACCATGAGTGTAAATCTTTTTAATGAAGGTTTTATGTCATATCATCTCTCTTAAATACATTGTTAGTGAGAAACGAATCCTGTCCATTTTTGAGACTCTCTGAACAAACAAGATTTGAAAACCATTTTTCTTATGCTATAAAGGAAGATGGTCCAAATGAAAATAATTAGATAATATTATTTTTCAGGTAATATAAGCCTGAGAAGTGAATATTTTTTACTACTAGATGTTTCTAAACTGAAAACTAAATAGGCTTTGTAATGTCTAGTGTTATCCCAGCCTCTGCATATTAGAGGTAATGACTTAACATATACCTAGTTAATAATTTAATCAGTTTATAGAAGCTGCCTGTAATTCAAGCTGAAAGCACACAGACACTAGCTATTTCTGACCCTTAAATCAGAGTAAAACCAAAGTAGATGTCAATGCCATATGATTGCATACTTACTTAAGGTGAACAGTAGCCTAAGTAAGAATACAGAAAACACCCATTAGACCAAACATGAATTAAGAATGAGAAACCCATGTCCATCCTGAATTTCCTCTTACTAGCATGGAAGTCATAAGTAATACCTACATTTTAAGGTTACTGTAATGATCAAACCAAACATGTATAATTGCATAGGAAATATTAGAAATGTAGAACATATTCCCTCTTTGTGAATATTCTTTAGCCAGAGACTTCTAGTGTTGCCCAGGAAATCTAATTTTGATTTATGTATCCTAGGTTTCAAAGAAGTTTTTAAAGAATAGGATAAATGTTTGCTTATTTACTAGTATTACTTTTTTCAAATTAGATTTATGTGCAAAGGTTAAATATGTAACTGTTAATATACTTATCTCTATACAATTGTGTCATTTGCAATTATTTAGTTTGAAACAGAATGAAAAACATTTAATAAAATGTATAGAACTATTACTATTAAAATGTTTCAACATATTAAAGCCTTTTGTAAAATCAGAAAAAAAAGAAAGAAATGTAGAACACAGCTGGGCTTGGTGGCATGTGCCTGTAATCCTAGTAGTTGGGAGGCTGAGAGAGGAGGATCACAGGTTCAAGACCAGCCTCAGCAATTTAGCCAGACTCTCAGCAGCCTTGCAAGTCCCTATTTCAAAAAAACAACTTTTTAAAAAGGGATCTGGAATGTAGCTCTGGGGTAAAACATCCCTGGGCTCAATCCCCAGTACTAAAAGAAAATAAATGTAGCACAATACTAAGTATTACTAGTTATATTCTGTGATTAAAATATGTTGAACATTAAAATAAGCATATTTATGTTATTTAGAACTAAAACTTGTTTGACATAGAATTTATGCAAAATAAATCATACTCATCCAGGCCCATCTATCATCATCCACATCTTCCACTTCAGAGTAAAATAATTCACAGTTCAGGGTGACCTAGAGATTTGCTTTAATCACATTATCGCATTCTTTCAGATTATTGATTAGTGGTCATATTTACAAACAACAGGATTCAATCTAGCTAATAAGATAAAACAGAAAGTCTCTGAAAATATATAACAGCTTTCAGAATGTCTGAGTGGGCCAGAGGACTAGACTTGTATACTAACAGCAAGCAAATCGGCTAGTCCCACATCTAAGGGCACGAAAGGATTATTCTCTAACACCATAACTCCACCTCGGTCCAGGACCTGTAATCTGAGGGACTGAGTAACAGATATTCACAGAAGCCATGCCAGGAAAGTATGATGATCTGTCCACCATGCTTCCAGAAGGTCACATGTGCCCTTTGTGACTATCACATTGATTACTTAACTCTTGAGTGAGTGATACGCAAGTCTATTTTCAGTGTCGGCTATGTTTAGTCTATAGAGCAGCACAAACCCCTTCTTTTCTTTGGTGCTTATTTTCCTCCTACTATAGGCCAAGTATACTGGTAGTCACCAATAAAATCATTTCAATGGCATAAGATGTTTGCGCTTGATATGCCTACAGTCTAATGAGAGAAAAATGTGACAGCTAGCTGGGCGTGGTGGTGCATGCTTGTAATCCCAGTACTTGGAAGGCTGAGACAGGAGGATCACAGGTTTGTGGCCAGCCTCAGCTACTTAGTGAGGCCCTCTGCAACTTGGTGAGACACTGTTTCAAAATAAAGAATAAAAAAAAATAGGGCTGGGGGTGTAGCTTGGAGGTAGAA
>PVJS01042811.1:0-17339 GCA_004027185.1 Glis glis
CCCTTTTTTATTTTTATTTTATTTTTTTATTTTTTTGCGGTACCAGGGATTGAACCCAGGGGCGTTCTACCTCCGTGCTACACCCCCGGCCCTATTTTTTTTTTTTTTTTTTTGCGGTACCGGGGATTGAACGCAGGGCCGTTCTACCTCCGCGCTACGCCCCCGGCCCAATTTTTTTATACTTTATTTTGAAATCGGGTCTCACGAAGTTGCAGAGGGCCTCACTAAGTAGAGAGAGAGAGAGACAGGGAGAGAGAGAGAGAAAGAGAGACAGGGAGAGAGAGAGAGAGAGAGAGAGCGAGTGCTGAGGCTGGCCACGAACCTGGATCCTCCTCTGGTCTCTGCCTCCCAAAGTACTAGGATTATAAGCGTGCGCCACCACGCCCGGCTTATTTTTTATTTTGAAACAGGGTCTTGCTAAGTTGCTGAGGCTGCCCTTGAACCTGTGAACCACCTCTCTCAGCCTCCCAAGTACTAGGATTACAAGCCACCAGGCCCAGCTGGGGGTTTTTTTTGTTTGGTTTGGTTTGGTTTTTGTTCATTTTGGGGGGCTTGTTTGTTTTGTTTGTTTTCTTGGGGGTTTTTTGTGGTCCTGGGAATGGAACCCAGGGACCTTCTACCTTTGAGCTACACCCCCAGCCCTTTTTTAATTTTTGTTTTCAAACAGGGTTTCACTAAGTTGTTGCAAGCCCCGCTGAATTGCTGAGGCTGGCTGTGAACCTGTGATCCTCCTGTCTCAGCCTCTGAGTACCGGGATTCCAGGCGTGTGCCACCAGACACAGCAACATCCGGGGCCCACAGGGAAGGGGGAGGCCCAGAGACTCAGAGAAGGAAACAGCCCTAAGAGTATCTTCTCCTTTATTATCGCCCTTCTTTCCCTCCTAAATTCTAATCACACCTCCCCGCCTCCTCAGGGAGAGCTGTGCTCCATCTCAACCAATTTTCTTATCATGTCTTGAACATGAACAATGCTTGTCTCTGCTTCTCAAACTTTGTACAAAACATTTGCTTCTAGAAGTTTTTCTCTTTTCTTCGCCTCTTTCCCACCCATGCCCATGGCCTCCTCTAAGAGGGCATTTTGACTAGTGCCTACCCTCTTCCATCTCGTTTGTCTGTCTGTTACTGGAGGCCGAACCCAGTGGCACTCTACCTCCGAGCCACACTGCTGGCCTCATTTTATTTATTATTTTATTTTGAAACAGGGTCTGGCTGAGGTACTGAGGGTCTCGCTAAATTACCGAGGCTGGCCTCCAAACTGTGA
Organism: Glis glis; assembly: GCA_004027185.1. Taxonomy (NCBI): domain Eukaryota; kingdom Metazoa; phylum Chordata; class Mammalia; order Rodentia; family Gliridae; genus Glis; species Glis glis. Next base: position 1,262 of record PVJS01042811.1, read on the forward strand.
TCCTCCTGTCTCAGTCTCCCGAGGTCTGGGATTACAGGCGTGTGCCACCGCCTGGCTAGCTTCCATCTCTCTTGATTCTGGGCGGCATTATGTATTGCTTAGTCATAGCTTCCTTCCTTCCCCCACTCACCGAGAGGAAGCAGACGCCATATCCCTTTCTTGAATGTCACTGCCCGAGGCCCCTTTGAAATTCTCCCCTCCACATCAGCAGGTCTCTTTCCCAGCGGTGAGCTATCTGCAAACCCACTTCTCTTGTTCGGTTTCCATCTTTGTCAAAGATGGTGGAACACGCCCGTCCCCTCTCGCCTTCTCAGAGTGACTGAAGCACCAGAAATTAGGGTCCCCGAGAACTGCGAGATAATCGTGACTGAAGTGTGACCTGTCCTCTGCGACGTGGGAAGAGAAAACACGCTGCACAATAGAAAAACCTCAGAAGAAAAGCCAGGAGCGCCAGTATCTGAATTCCAGACCTGCTGCTGACACAGCGGGTGACCCGAGCAAGAAACTGCTCCGAAACTCAGTTTCCCTGATTGGGGCTCTGAGGGTTGGAGAGCGTGCGTGCGTGTGTGCGTGTGTGTTGTCTGTGTCCCTCCCAGACACCTTGGGCAGAGCTTTAATTTTCCACGTGTGTGTATGTGTGGTACTGGGGATTGAACCCAGGGGCGTTCTACCTCTGAGTTACAGCTCTATTTTATTTTTTACTTTGTTTTTGTTTTGTTTTGTTTTTTGGAAACGGGGTCTTGCTAGGCTGCTAAGTCTCACTACTTGCTGAGGCTGTCCTCGAAATTGCGACCCTCCTGTCTCAGTCTCCCAAGTACTGGGATTATAGGCATGCGCCACCACACCCGGCTTATTTTTTACTTTGAAACAGGGTCTTATTAAGTTGCAGAGGGCTTTAGCTAAGTAGCTGAGGCTGGCCGTGAACCTGCAATCCTCCTGTTTTAGCCTCCCAAGTACTGGGATTACAGGCATGCACCACCATACCTGGTGGTGCATATTTTTCTACATATGATTGAAGGAAAATGGAGCTGGCCCTAAGTAAAACCATCAAGTTCTGGAAACTAATTTGTACATAGTCCTCTTTCCAGTTCTTTAAGCCCAGGTCCCTCCACCCTCTTCCAAAATTCAATGGGAAACTGGGCACGCCTGTAATCCCAGTACTTGGGAGGCTGAGACAGGAGGATCGCAGGTTCGCGGCCAGCCTCAGCTACTTAGCTACTCCACAACTTAGTGAGACCCGGTTTCAAAATAAAAATAAAATAGGGCTGGGGGTGTATCTCAGAGGTAGAATGCCCCTGGGTTCAATCCCCAGTACCACAAAAATAAATAAATAAATAAATTCAATGGGAGAAGGGAAAATATCCCTGACATGGGAGGAGAGATGATTTAGCAAAGGGTCTGGATTCCATGAAGTCTGGAGGAGTTCACAGTGGGGGAGAGAGGGAAACCCCACCTCAGGATTGGTGGGGTCCTGGGTTTACATCTCAGAAAAGAATTTCAGCTGGGGTGCGATGGCACACACCTGTAATCCCAGGATTGGGGAGGCTGAGACAGGAGGATCACAAGTTCAAGACCAGCCTCAGCAACTTTGCATGACCCTGTTTCTAAATAAAAGACAAAAAGGGAGCCGGGCGTGGTGGTGCACGCTTATAATCCCAGTACTTGGGAGACTGAAATAGGAGAATCGCAGGTTCATGGCCAGCCTCAGCTACTTAGGTCCTCCGCAACTTGATGAGACCCTGTTTCAAAATAAAGAATAAAAATAGGGTTGGTTGTGTAGCTCGGAGGTAGAATGCCCTGGGTTCAATCCCCAGTGCCAAAAAAAGAAAAAGGAGCGTATGAAATCTCCTGTGTTAAAAAGGTACAGGCGAAGCTTTTGCCTTAATTTATGTCATTGTGCGTAGGCCAGCGAGGAGGATAAACCAGCACATGATGTCATTGAAAACAGGTTACAGAGAGATAAAAAGAGAACTAACTAAGCAGGAAGAGTGATAAAAGCAAGGCTTAGTGTGACACCCCACTTAACTGGAAGTTAGGCTCTGACAACCTCAATTCTGTGGAATGTAGCACCAAATCCGGAAGTGAAACAGGCCTTTGAGCACCAAAAATAGCTGACACAAGTTGAACCCAAGCCAGGTCCTTCAGCCTCCGCGAGGAGCCTTACTGGGTTACACTGGAGGAAACACTTAAGAGGTTTGACCTCTGGCTTCCCAGCACAGGGCCCCTGGAGAGCAAGGTAGAACTGAGGTAGGAGAAAGGAAATAAAAAAGACAGGTAAGCCGGGCGTGGTGGCGCACACCTGTACTTGGGAGGCTGAGACAGGAGGATCGCAGGTTTGAGGACAGCCTCGGCAACTTAGTGAGACCTTGTTTCAAAATAAAAAATAAACTAGGGCTGGGGGTGTAGCTCAGAGGTAGAATGCCCCAGGGTTCAATCCCTAGTACCAAAAAAAGGGGGGGGGTAGGTAGAAGAGAGACATAAAGGAAAGACAAGAAAAATGTAACTTGAATGAGGAAGCCTGAACGAAAGCTCCCCAAGCCAGCCCCAGATGTCTGGGGATTTGCAAATCTTCACACACTCACATATGTCAGTTACCCTGAGCACTGTTAGGGCCCACAGAAAAGATCCAGAAAGATGACCTGACCATCAAAACAAGAAACCTACTCGCTTTTTTTTTTTTTTTTTTGACAGTACCGAGGATTGAACCCAGGGGCATTCTACCTCTAGGCTACACCCCCAGCCCTATTTTTAATCTTTATTTTGAAACAGGGTCTCACTAAGTTGTGGAGGGCCTCACTAAGTAGCTGAGGCTGGCCCCGAACCCGGATCCTCCAGTCTCAGCCTCCCAAGTACTGGGATTACAAGAGTGCGCCACCACGCCCCGCTAGCTACTCGCTTATGATAACTTCCTTGGGCACTGTTAGTCATCCCACCCCCCAACAGTTTAAGGAAAGGGACACCAATTAGGTAGACAGTGGAGGCCCCCTCAGGACCCGGGAGATGACCCTAATGCCCCAAATAGAAGACGACCAAAACATACTAACCTTTTTTTTTTTTTTTGCGATACTGGGGATTGAACGCAGGGGCGTTCTACCTCCGAGCTACACCCCCGGCCCTATTTTTTATTCTTTATTTTGAAACTGGGTCTCACGAAGTTGCAGAGGGCCTCACTAAGTAGCTGAGGTTGGCCACGAACTCGGATCCTCCAGTCTCCGCCTCCCAAGTACTGGGATTACAAGCGTGAGCCACCACACCCGGCCATACTAGTCTTATGATCACTGGACTGATGTCCTCCTCCCACACCTTTCCGAGCCTGCCCCTCCCCAGGCTTTTCATAAAAGAAGAACCATGAACCCCCAAGATGTGTCTCCCACTCTGGAGATGGCGTATTGCCCCTTGAAGGTTTACTTCTTGCTTTTCTAAACAAGTCTCTGCCTATGGCCCGGCGTTGGTGGCGCATGATTACAATCCCAGTACTTGGGAGGCTGAGACCGGAGGATCCGGGTTCGCAGCCAGCCTCAGCTACTTAGTGAGGCCCCCCCGCAACTTAGTGAGACCTGGTTTCAAAAGAAAGAATAAAAAATAGGGCTGGGGGTGTAGCTTGGAGGTAGAATGCCCCTGGATTCAATCCCCAGTACCACACACAAAAAAAAGTAGGGTGTGCTGGAGCTGGGAATGAAGCTGATCCGTGATGCCAAGGCAGGCCTCTTCCTCTACACCGTGACTTGACCCTTTCTTCCATGCCGTGACGTCTTCCTTTTTCATAATGGTGACTATGAGTCATTAAGAAAAGGTTAGTTTATGTCTAGAAAACTCTGTGGAAGAAGACAGGGAAGTAGGTAGTACTTTTTAAATTTTTTCATCTCCAGGCACGGTGGCACATACCCATAATCTCAGTTTTTAGGAGACTGAGACAGGAGTATCACAGGTTGGAGGACAGCCTCAGCAATTTAGCAAGACCCTCAGCAACTTAGGGAGACCCTATTTCAAAATAAAAAGTACCTGGGTGTGATGGTGCACACCTGTAATCCCAGTACTTGGGAAGTTAAGACAGGAGGATGGCAGGTTCGAGGATAGCCTCAGCAAGTAGTGAGACTCTCATCAACCTAGTGAGACCCTGCTTCAAAAATGAAAATTAAAAGTAGGGCTGGGCCGAGCGTGGTGGCGCACGCTTGTAATCCCAGTACTTGGGAGGCGGAGACCAGAGGATCTGGGTTCGCGGCCAGCCTCAGCTACTTAGTGAGGCCCTCCACAACTTCATGAGACCTGGTTTCAAAATAAAGTATAAAAAAATAGGGCCAGGGATGTAGCTCGGAGGTAGAATGCCCCTGGGTTCAATCCCCAGTACTGAAAAAAAAAAAAAGTAGGGCTGGGGCCAGGTGTGGTGGCACACACTAGTAATCCCAATACTTGGGAGGCTGAGACAGGAGGATCATGGATTCGCGGCCAGCCTCAGCGACTTAGTGAGGCCCTCCACAACCTAGTGAGACCCTGTTTCAAAATAAAGAATAAAAAATAGGGCTGGGGTGTAGCTTGGAGGTTCAATGCCCCTGAGTTCAAGCCCCAGTGCTGCAAAAAATAAATAAATAAAAAGTAGGGCTGGGGGTGTAGTTCAGTGGAATGCCCCTGGTTCAAATCCAGTACCACAAAAAAAAAAAAAAAAGTAAAAGGGGCTGGGGTGTAGCTCAGAAGTAGAATACTCCTGAATTCAATCCCTAGTACCAAGCATATCTAGGCTGATCTCGAACCTGTGATCTCCTGCCTCAGCCTCCCAAGTACTGGGATTATAGGCGTGTGCCACCATGCCTGGCTCCTATTTCATTTTTTATTTGGAAACAGGGTTCACTAAATTGCTGAGGGTCTCACTAAGTTGTTGAGACTGGCCTCGAATCTGCGATCCACCTGTCTCAGCCTCCCAAGTTCCAGGATGACAGGTGTGCATCACCATGCCCGGCTTGCACATCCTTAAAGACCCACACTCAGTTGTCATCTTGTCATGTCTTCTTGGTGTTCCAGAAGTATCTCAATTTCTCTGTCCTTGCATGTATCAATCAGGATGTTTGTAGTTGTAACAGCACTCCCACCCCCAAAGCAGCTGAGACAATAAGAGGCGTTGTCCCTTCTCAAGAAGTCTGGAAGGGGACAGTTTGGCCGGTTTAGTGACATCAGGGCTCTAAGCAAAAATTCTCTGAAATTCTCTTGGCCAAAAGCAAGATGGTCACAGCAGCCCCAAGCTCACAGGACAAAATCCAAAATCAGGGAAAAGCCGGGTGTGGGGGCGCACGCTTGTAATCCCAGTACTTGGGAGGCGGAGACTGGAGGATCCGTGTTCGCGGCCAGCCTCAGCTACTTAGTGAGGCCCTCCACAACTTCGCTAGACCCAGTTTCAAAATAAAGGATAAAAAATAGGGCCGGGGGCGTAGCTCGGAGGTAGAACGCCCCTGGGTTCAATCCCTGGTACCACAAAAATAAAAAAAGAACAAAAAATAGGGCTGGGGGTGGTAGCCCGGAGGTAGGCTGCCTCTGGATTCAATCCCCGGTACCGCCAAAAAACAAAACAAAACAGGAAGCATATTACCTTGCAGGGTCCCCCTAACAGAGCACATCTTAGACCGGGCAGCTTAAACAATAGGGATTATATCGTCTTACAATTCCGGAGGTGAGGAGTCCAAGGGGGGGAGGGAGTTCAACGTGGGGGGACAGGGTTGTTCTGAGGCCTCTCTCCTTGGCTCGTGGTTGACCATCTTCTCCCTGTCTTCACGTGGTCTTTTCTCTGTGTGTCGTGTCTCAATGTCCTTTTTTTTTCTTTTTTTTGTATTGGAGGTGGGACCCAGGCCATTCCCCTCCAAGATACACTCCCAGCCCTATTTTATTTTTTATTTTGAAATAAGGTCTCACTAAGTTGCTGAGGATCTTGCTAAGTTGCGGAGGCTGGCCTCACACCTGCCATCCTCATTTCTCAGCCTTTTGGGTACTGGGATAACAGATGTGCGCCACCGCGCCCTGCTCCACACGTCCTAAGAACACCAGTCAGTCATACTGCATTAGAGCCCACCCTAATGGCCTTATTTTAGCCTAATTACCTCTTCAGAGACCCTATCTCCACATACAGTCACATTCTGAAGTACTGGGAATTAGGACTTGAACGTAGGAATTTGGGAGGGGTGCACAATTCAGTCCACAACAGAAGGAGATTCTGGGCTAGGAGTTCCCCTCTGGAAATCGTTCTATTCAGGGGAAATATCTTTCCCAGAATCCTTCCAGTAGACTTGCTGGCTGGAATTTGCTAGCCTGTCCCTTTCCTACGTATAAGGCGGCTAGCGAGGTATTTTCACTTCGTGTGTGTCAGGGGGTGGGGAGTGTTGGGATGGAACCCAGGGGCCTTCTACCTCCGAGCTACATCCCCAGCCATTTTATTTTTTTATTTGGAAAGAGGGTCTCGCTAAGTTGCCGAGACTGGCCTCAAACTTGTGATCCTCCTGTCTTGGCCTCCCAAGTACTGGGATGACAGGCCTGTGCCACACGCCCAACTACATTTTCACTTTTTTTTTTTTTTTTTGCGGTACCGGGGATTGAACCCAGGGGCGTTCTGCCTCCGCGCTATGCCCCCGGCCCTATTTTTTTATACTTTATTTTGAAACCGGGTCTCACGAAGTTGCGGAGGACCTCACTAAGTAGAGAGAGAGAGAGAGAGAGAGAGAGAGAGAGAGAGAGCGCTGAGGCTGGCCGCGAACCCGGATCCTCCTGTCTCCGCCTCCCAAAGTACTGGGATTACAAGCGTGCGCCACCACGCCCGGCCTTTATTTTCACTTTTATAATGGGTAGAAGACTCTGGAAGCCAGAAAGAAAGGGTGGGAGTGACCAGTGCGGAGCTTACTGAACCGTCAGACTGGCTTCCACACTGTGTCATGGCTACCTGTTCCCGTGCCCTTCTCCCGCTAGCTCTCCGCAGCAGAGGCCAGTTTCCAGGCATCTGCGTCCCCCAGAGCCTGGCCCACAGTAGGTGTTCAACCACTCTCCCTTACAGGAACGAACTCAGAGAATTTAATGAACTAGATGAACCTGTTTGTGTTATATTTGATTACAACATTAAACTTTGTTCATAGGTTTGGCTCGCACGGTCAGTGGTTCACACCTTTAAATAATTGTAGGGAGCACTGCTAATGGAACTGTTATTACCAACAGGACACCAAGCTCCATGGGCTGTGTCTCCCCAAAGTCTGGCACAGTGCGTGCCATGCAGTGGCTGCTGCCTGCATTTTTGTGGAATGAATAAATTAATAATGGAATGAATCATTAAAATGTCAAAAGTATGTTGAGTAATATGGTTATACAGATCTTAGGAGTTTTTTGTGTTTTGGTACTGGGGATTGAAACCAGGGTCACTCTACCTCCAAGATACACCCCCAGTCCTTTTTACTTTTTATTTTGAAACAGGGTCTCACTAAGTTGCTGAGGGCCTCGCTAAGTTACTGAGGCTGGCCTCAAATCTATGATCCTCCTGTCTCAGCCTCCCAAGTACCAGGAATATAGGCGTGTACCACGGCACTCTGCTAGTTATTATGTTTTCTTGAAAAATGTCTTCCAGAACTGGGCATCCATTCTATCAGTACTTACAAACGTAGTATATCAGCAAGTATTTAAATTACCAGGCCATTTCTATTCTAATAATGACCCAGATGAACTTGGTCAATAGGTCCATAATGTTCCATTATGCTAAGAGCAATTTCAACTGAAAAGTAATGATATACTAATAACTATAAGACTGAGCTATGTGAAGTGGTATCTGATTTTGGTTCTGTGGAGCATGTCTCAAAGCCACACAATGATAACATTTTAACAATGGTTGGTGCTGGGGGTATAGCTCAGAGGTAGAATGCCCCTGAGTTCAATCCCCAGTACCAAAAAAATGGGGGAGTAGGGTATTACATGCCTGTAATCCCAGTACTTGGGAGGCTCAGACAAGAGGATTGCAGGTTCAAAGACAGCCTCAGCAACTTAGCAAGATCCTGTTTCCAAATAAAATATAAAATAGGGCTGGAGGTGTAGCTCAGAGGTAGAAGGCCCCTGGGTTCAATCTCCAGCACCACACACACACACACACACACACACACACACACACACACACACCACAGTGCACTGCTGGGTTGTGGCATGTGCTGCTCATGCTCCACAGACCCCATGTATGTGACTCCCCAGGTTCTCCAGAACAGGGAACAAGCGAGTGCTGACTGATGAACAGCATCTGCTGGGGGTAAGTGGTGGTTCTCCAAATTCAGGCCACCACCCCCAGTGTAAGAGAGACTCATGGTTTCCACCGAATTCCTAGTTCTCCATCTGCATCCAGGTGAGAGGACTCAGGACAGGTGAGGTACAAACTGCAGGGCACATGAAGCAAATTACTCAGGGCAGGTGAGGAGCAGGGAAGGGAAAAATCAAAGTTGCCACAAGTGACCGGGTTCCCAGGGGCAGTGTGCTTTGGCACCAGGAGCCAGGCTGTGGAGCTGAGCGCCGCGTCTCCTCTCGCCCCATTTCAGACCCAAGGGACTCATGCCTCCCTCACACTGTCCAAGTAATGAGCTTCAATTAAAACATTCAGGTTCACTTAGTGAGGCCCTCTGCAACTTAGTGAGACCCTGTTTCAAAATAAAGAAGAAAAAATAGGGCTGGGGGTGTAGCTCGGAGGTAGAATGCCCCTGGGTTCAATCCCCAGTACCGCAAAAAAAAAAAAAATAGATAAAAAATAAAACATTCAGGTTAAGCTGGGCGTGGTGGAGCGTACTTGTAATCCCAGTACTTGGGAGGCTGAGACAGAAAGATTGCAGGTTTGAGGACAGCCTCAGCACGTAGTGAGACTCTCATCAACCTAACAAGACCCTGCTTCAAAAACAAAAATTAAAAGTAGGGCTGGGAGCCAGGTGTGGTAGCGCATGCTTGTAATCCCAGTACTTGGGAGGCTGAGACCGGAGGATTCAGGTTCGCGGCCAGCCTCAGCTACTTAGTGAGGCCCTCCACAACTTAGTGAGACCCTGTTTCAAAAATAAAGAATAAAAAATAGGGCTGTGGGTGTAGCTCGGAGGTAGAATGCCCCTGGGTTCAATCCCCAGTACCGCAAAAAAAAAAAAAAATAGTAGGGCTGGGGTGTAGCTCGGAGGTAGAATGCCCCTGGGCTCCATCCCCAGTGCCACACACACACACACACACACATACACACACACACACAGTGTTCAGGTTCAATCAGTGTCTCAAGGCTTCAGGGGCAATCTCAGGGCAAAACATTTTCTACGAGGAACTTGAGAGACACCAGCATTTGTTCTGGGGCATTCGGCATGCAGGGGCAGGAGAGGACTTGGTTTGCAACCGACATCTGCATAATGGAGAAGCTGGGCAAGAAGGCACTTGTATTGGCTGTGCTCCTGCAGCGCCTGTGCGCCGTGTCCCGGGTAATTTCCTTACAGTCTGGAGAAAGAGTTGCGTGCTACAGTGTTGACCCTGCAAGCCATACATTTCTTAAAGTATTGGGCGGCCCAGATTTTTGCTGCAAAATCAAGATCTGTTACTATAATGACGGTGATTTTTTTTGGTAACTGTGCTAATGATCCTGGTCTTAACACATTTTTGCCAACACATTAGCCACACCCTTTACAATCATCTATTGTCAAGAGACAAATATTCTGGCAACACAGGTAGGTAGAAGTCACACCTTCTGAATCCATGCCAAAATGAGACAGATTCCCAGTTCCTTGTGATGTCCAACTACTATTCATGAACTCCCATTCCCCTCTCCCGGCTGCCAACATAATGACTAGCTTTGCTTTGATGTTCTCTGCTTTCTACAATGGCGTTAGCTCCCTGGCAGAGTCTCATGCACTAAGCACTCTGCTATTTGGAATCCCATTACCTGCAATGCTAACTGGTATCCCAGCGATCAAAGGCACAGCAGACGGTGAGACACTCAAAGATCCTGCAGCGACTTCTGAGCCATTTGGAAATGGCTGATTGTGTGGAGAGCAGTTTAACGTCCATGTTTTAATGTACGCTGCAGAAGTTGTTTTCATGCCTGCTCCAAGTACAGACTGTCAATAAATTGCACAATAATACATCCTAATAAAGCAAGTTGGTGCAGACAGGCCCGAATGAATAACAGACCAAAATCAAGAAAATAAAATCGAAGCCGGGCATGGTGGCACACGCTTGTAATCCCAGTACTTGGGAGGCTGAGACAGGAGGATCCAGGTTCACGGCCAGCCTCAGCTACTTAGTGAAGCCCTCCACAACTTAGCGAGACCCTGTTTCAAAATAAAGAATAAAAAATGGGGCTGGGAGTGTAGCTCAGAGGCAGAATGCCCCTGGGTTCAATCCCCAGTACTGCCAAAAAAAAAACAGAAAAGAAAATCGACAGGAATTAATAGAATTAATAAAAAGTTTGGCATTTAGGTTTAAAAAGTACTTCACAGAAGAGACAGCCTGGGCCGGGCGTGGTGTCGCACGCTTGTAATCCCAGTACTTTGGGAGGCGGAGACCGGAGGATCCGGGTTCGTGGCCAGCCTCAGGTCTCTCTCTCTCTCCCTCTCTCTCTCTGTCTCTGTCTCTGTCTCTCTCTCTCTACTTAACGAGGCCCTCCGCAACTTCGTGAGACCCTGTTTCAAAATAAAGTATAAAAAAATAGGGCCGGGGGTGTAGCGCGGAGGTAGAACGCCCCTGGGTTCAATCCCCGGTACCGCAAAAAAAAAAAAAAAAAAAAAAGGAAGAGACAGCCTGGTGCAGTTGTGCAAACCTGTAATCCCAGTACTTGGGAGGATGAAACAGGAAGATCGCAGGTTCCAAGGCAGCCTCAGCAACTTAGCAAGACCCTATTCAAAATAAAAACTGAAGCCAGGCATGGTGGCACACGCTTGTAATCCCAGTACTTGGGAGGCTGAGACCAGAGGATCTGGGTTTGCGGCCAGCCTCAGCTACTTAGTGAAGCCCTCTGCAACTTAGCAAGACCCTGTTTCAAAATAAAGAATAAAAAATAGGGCTGGGGGTGTAGCTCAGAGGTAGAATGCCCCTGGGTTCAATTTCCAGTACCGCAAAAATAAATAAATAAATAATAAAATAAAAATTGAAAAGGGCTGGGGGTGTGACTCAGAGGTAGAATGCCCCTGGGTTCAATCCCAGTACCAAAAAACAAAACAGTAAGAAAGAGACCTGGGTTAACAGTCCCTGTAAGAAAGCCATAGCTAAGACAGGAGGCTCACAGGTTTGAGACCAGTCTGGGCAACTTCAGGAGACCGTCTCTCAAAATAAAAAATAAAAAGGGTTGGGAGTGTAGCTCAGAGGTAGAAAGCCTCTGGTAGAATGCCCCCAGTAGTGGTGGAGGGGAGAAGAAGGAGAAGGAGAAAGAGAAGAAAAGAAATAAAAAAAGAAAGTTATGAGGATTTTTTGTGTGTGTTTTTTGGTTCTAGGAATCGAACCCAGAGTGCTGTACTTGCAAGGCAAGAGCTTTGCCACTGAGCTAAATCTCACCCAACTATGAGGATTCTGACTATCAACTTGGTAGTATGCCATGGTCTCTCAGTCAACCCTATCCAAGGCCACCTTTATTTTTTATTTTTTTATTATTGTAGTGAGAATTGAACTCAGGGACATTCTACCTCTCCACCACACCCCTATCCTTTTTTTTTTTTTTTTTGCATTACTGGGGATGGAACCCAGGGGCATCCTACCTCCGAGCTCCACCCCCAGTCCTATTTACTAAGTTGCAGAGGGCCTCACTAAGTGGCTAAGGCTGGCCATGAACCTGCGATCCTCCTGTCTCAGCCTCCCAAGTACTGGGATTATAAGCGTGCACCACTGCACCCCTCCTAAGGCCATGAGAGAAGAAGGAAAGGAGGGAGGGGAGAGAGGGGGAAAGAGGGTATCCAAATCACGGATGAACAGTCTACCCAGCTAGTCAGTCCCGGTCTATGGAGGACTCTGTTTGGTTATGGAGGCCACATTTGAAAAGGGAAGGAGCTAAGGAGGTTTCTTTCGGCAACTCTAATATAATACCTGTCTTCAAATAGCGGATGGTGTGTCATATGGAAGAAACATTAAATTCAAGGGCACAGCCCCAGTTCCCAGAACTCGGAGTCATGGCTAGAAATGTCCACAAGAATACATTCCAGCTCCATATAAGGAAGAACTTTCCACAATTAGGGTGATTTAAACAATAACTGGGAGCCGGGCGTGGTGGCGCACGCTTGTAATGCCAGTACTTGGGAGGCGGAGACCGGAGGATCCGGGTTCGCGGCCAACCTCAGCTACTTAGTGAGGCCCTCTGCAACTTCGTGAGACTCGGTTTCAAAATAAAGTATAAAAAAAAATAGGGCCGGGGGTGTAGCTCGGAGGTAGAACGCCCCTGCGTTCAATCCCTGGTGCCGCAAAAAATAATAATAATAATAATAATTGGGATGAACTTGGGAAGAGGCAAAGAAAGACTTCTGGACTTCTGGGGTATGGTAATTTCTATTCTTTGCTTGGTGAAAGGTACTTAAGTGCTGTGTTTTATTAGTGTTCTTCAACTGATCCATGTACATTTTCACACACTCTTTTGTATGTATGATACATTTTACAATGAAAAAACACTGGCTAGGTTGTTGGGCACAGTAGTGAACTCCCCATCATCGTGAGGGTTCAAGGAGAGCTTGATGGCACTGGATGGGAGGATGAAGAAATGACCTCTGTGAAGTTCATTTCATCTCTAAGATTCTCCAAGTCCATAAATTCACGGGCAATCAACACCACAAAGCTCTTCTAATATCCTCTTCAAGTGATGTCCTTTTAATTAACTTGCTGTGAGGCCTCACTCCAAAGATTACTGGCATTCGTTAGACTATGATCCGCAGGTGTCTATAACAGTGATTATCATTTTTATTGGCCATTATATAATGATAAGTAGATAGACACAGTCTCTGCCCTCTTAGGATGACAAATGATATGGCCAGTCATAAAAAGAATACAGTGAGGGCTGGATATGAATGGTGAAAAAAATACAGAAGAAAGGGAAAAGGTTTATGTTGTGAGCTGGGCATGGTGACGCACACTTGTAATCCCAGTACTTGGGAGGCTGAGACAGGAGGATCGCAGGTTCACGGCCAGCCTCGGCTACTTAGTGAAGGCCTCTGCAACTTACTGAGACCCTGTTTCAAAATAAAGAATAAAAAAAAAACAGGGCTAGGGGTGTAGCTTGGAGGTAGAATGCCCCTGGGTTCAATCCCCAGTACGGCAAAAAAAAGGTTTGTGTGGTAAGTGAGTCAAGGTTTCAGGGATTATAAGAGTAGGGATCAAATGCCAGGCGTTGGCAAATACATCACAAGCTAGCCATCTGCTTTGATTAACTCCAGCAGGCTTCCTGGAAGAAGTGAGTCTTCAGAAATACATTGATTTGCTGGGTGTGGTGGTACACGCCTATAACCCCAGTGCTTGGGAGGCTGAGATAGGAGGATCACAGGTTTGAGATCAGCCTCAGCAACTTAGGGAGACTCTCAGCAACCTAGTAAGACTTTGTTTTTAAACAAAAAAACAAAACAGGACTGCGGGTGTAGCTTGGAGGTAGAACACCCCTGAGTTCAAGCCCCGGGACCACAAAAAGAAATAAGAAAAGGAAAAGAAAGAAATGATTCTAGCAACCAAACATTTGGTTAGGGGAATCTTTCTCCTAGGCTGCCAGGAAAAAAAAAAAAAGCCAAAATAGCTTATGTGGTCATTTCCTCCTTAATCCTGTTCTCCCATTCTGTTCCTTCATGATCTCTGACTACCCTCTCCCCTGTACTCATCCGAGATGGGGGAACCAAGACCTCAAAAAAGGGAAATGAGAGAAAGGGGTATTTGTGGACTGTGATAGATGCGGAATCCCGGAGAGTCCTTGAGTCCCCAAGTCACTGCCAAATAAACAGCCGAGCTCTCTGGTCCTTCGGGCCGAGCTGTCACTTTGGGCAGTTACTTCTGCTTTGGACTTACTTAACCTTTAATCTGGGGATCCCCAATCATGTTACTGACATTAATTCCTCTATCCTCACAACCACCTTAGGTTTATGGGGAAAATAAGCTAAAACATGAGTACGATGTGGTAATATACAAATAATGTTTAGTCAAAGCTTATTCTTTTACAATTTTAGGGGGTACTAGGGATGGAATCCAGGGGCATTCTACCTCCGAGCTGCACCCCCCAGCCCTTTTTATTTTTTATTTGGAAACAGGGCCTCACTAAGTTGCTGAGGGTCCAAGTTACTGAGGCTGGCCTTGAACCTGCGATCCTCCTCTCCTCAGCCTCCCAAGTACTGAGATTACATGAATGAGCCACCACACATGGCATATTCTTTTTTTTTTTTCGGTACCAGGGATTGAACCTGGGGCGTTCTACCTCCGCACTACGCCCCCGGCCCTATTTTTTATGCTTTATTTTGAAACCGGGTCTCACGAAGCTGCGGAGGGCCTCACTAAGTAGAGAGAGAGAGAGAGAGAGAGACAGACAGACAGACAGACAGGGAGAGAGCGAGAGACAGAGAGCTGAGGCTGGCCGCGAACCCGGATCCTCCGGTCTCTGCCTCCCAAAGTACTGGGATTACAAGCGTGCGCCACCACGCCTGGCCATGGCTTATTCTTTTATAATTTTATCTTCACTTTACGGAAGAGGAAATCAATTCACAAAGGGTGTAAGTAAATCTATTTTACACATACCCTCAGTTTTGACATCATCAAACTCAGTAACGTTTATTTACTTATTTCTGGTACTGGGGATTGAACCCAGGGACATTCTACCTCTGAGCTACACCCCCAGCCCTTTTTGTTTATTTTTTATTTTGAAACAGGCTCTCGCTATATTGCTGAGGCTGGTCTCAAAACGGCAATCCTAAACCAGGCCTGGTGGTGCACGCCTGTAATCTCAGTACTTGGGAGGCTGAGACAGGAGGATCACAGGTTCGCAGCCAGCCTCAGCTACTTAGTGAGGCCCTCTGCAACTTAGTGAGACCCTGTTTCAAAATAAAGAATAAAAAATAGTGCTGGGGGTGTAGCTCAGAGGTAGAATGCCCCTGGGGTCAATCCCCAGTAACAACAACAACAACAAAAAACTGCAATCCTCCCATCTCAGTCTCCCAAGTACTGGGATTACAGGTATGTGCCACCGTGCCCAGCCTAAAATTTTATTTATTTAACTATTTATTTATTGGGTATTAGGGATTGAACCCTGGGGCATTCTACCTCTGAGCTATATCCCTAGCCCTTTTTATTTTGAAACAGGGTTTCAGTAAGTTGTTGAGGGTCTTTCTAAATTGCTGAGGCTGGTCTCAAACCCTCCATCCTCCTGTCTCAGTCTTCCAAGTACTAGGATTACAGGCATGTATCACCACACCCAGCTTCAATAATTCAATGTTTTAATGTTAATGCTATAGTATTTCCTTCCTGAGAACTTTTTTTTTTTTGTGGGGGGGGAAGTAGAACTGGGGATTGAACCAGGGGCATTTTATCTCTAAGCTACACCCCCGGCCCTTTATCATTTCTTATTTTGAAACTATGTCTCACTAAGTTACCCTGTGCTGGCCTTAAACCTGTCTCAGCCTCCAAAAGTATCTTCCTGAAAATTCTTTTTCTTTCTTTTTTTTTTTCTGGTATGTGTGTATGTGTGTGTGGTACTGGGGATTGAACCCAGGGGCATTCTATTTCTGATCGTGCCCCTATCCCTTTTTATTTTTTATTTTGAAACAGGGTCTAAGTTGTTGAGGGTCTTCCTAAATTGCTGAGGCTGGTCTCAAACCTGAAATCCTCCTGTCTCAGCCTCCCAAGTACTGGGATTACAGGCATGTGCCACCACACCCAGCTTCCTGGAAATTCTTATCATGGCCATTTTATAAATGGAGAACCGAGACAGCATGATTAAAATGTGTAACCTCAAGGTAAGCCTCATAAAACAGTGCTTAGGTGAGAAAACCAAGGACCCTAATTGTCAGGACAAAATTCTTTTCTCATTAGATTCCTACCCAACACTTTTTTTTCTTTTTTTTTTTTTTTTTGCGGTACTGGGGATTGAACCCAGGGGCGTTCTACCTCCGCGCTA
>PVJS01042812.1:0-17338 GCA_004027185.1 Glis glis
ATTGTTTGGAAATAGAATGGCCCCTGTGCCTCACATTGAAGCTGGGCTTGGTTGTACTCCTAACATTGTAATGGATTTATCTGGGTGGTGGCCCAGGCAGGTAGGGTGTGGCTGGAGAAGGTGGGTCCCTGAGGCTGCAGCCTTGGGGATTATATGTGGTTCCTCCTCCCCTTGACCACTCTCTTGCTCCTGGCCTCCGTAACATGAGGAGAAAAGCCTTTTACTCTCCCTCTCTCCACTTCCTGCCACTGTACCCTGAGATCCGGGGTCCCTGGCCTCATCTAGACTAAATCCGAAGCCATGAGCAAGTAAATCTTCATTCCTCTAAGGTACGTGGTCAGGTCTGTGGATTATAGCAGTGACAGTACTGACTAATACACTGCCTGAGATCTTGCTGATCATGAAATGAGCACTGAAGTCATCAGCCCCAAATTAAACTTTCTTCCTCTATGATGTGCTTGTCAGGAATTTTGATGCAGTAATAAAAAGCTGATGAAATAAAACATAATTAAGAATAGTGGAAGTCAGCCACATTTTATGGATTACCTCCATGCAATTGCCTAAAATCTGCCCCTACAATAACTCTTTTCCTATGTTGAAATTTTTGTTTTCTCCCACAATTTTAAATTTTCATTCTACTCTTCGACAATATACTATGCTGTGTCCCTCATCTTTCCAGGAATTACATTGCTTAATAAATAAAAGCTACAGAGGCTATTGAATAGTTTAATTTATATCATACAAGTTTTTCACCTTTCTTTCTGAATAGTACACATTACCATATTGAATTTATAGCAAGAAGGATAATGTACAAAATTCTTTTGATACTTCCTTAATCAACAATTTTCCTTGCATACACCTGCATTTGTGAAAAATGGAGTTTCTCCTGATCTTGGCTCTGTGCGCTACTGCAGGAGCAGCCATAATCTCTTGTCATCCTTAGACAATTTCACCCACAATGTAGGTCTCCTGGCACTGCATTACAGATGACTGTAGTGACAAAACTGTGGGCCACACAGGCAAAAAACAAAATGATATTCATTTACCTTTTTCACTGATTTCTTTATGAACATGTCATCTTCTCATCCATGTGACACCAGCATGAGACTGATTAATAGCCATGAATTTTCATTTTTATAAATATGTATGTGATTTTATCGTCTTATTCAATGTATACAATGGTCTATTATGAAATCAGATAAACTGGGCATGGTTGCCCAAGACTTTAATCCCAGTGCTTGGGAGGAGGGTGAGACAGGAGGATCGCAGATATCAGACTGGCCTCAGAAAGTTAGACTCTCACTCCAATCTATGGAATTACCATTTGAAAACAAAAAGAATAAAAAGAGCTAGGGGTATATCGAGGCATAACGACGCGGGGTTCCATTCCCAATATCACAAACAAAACATTTTTTAAATGTTTTTATATAGTTACTAAATCTGTAATAAAGTAAGGTGGAATTCATGGAGTTTAATGATTTTATATTACTTTGTCAATGAATATATATTTTGAAAACCATTGATTTTATCGATTGTAGATATGAAGATTTCTTTTTCTTTTAGGATTTCATTTTTTGGCAGTGTGGGATAAAGTATTATGGCACAAACCCAATTCAAAATGTTCCTATTAAATATTTTTAATTCTGATACTTACATTTAAGCCTCAGATGAATAAAATAGAGAAATCTCTGGGAAAAAATGTGAGATAGGCATAAAAAGCTCAACAAAATAGGAAAAATCAATCCAGTAAACTCATTCTGCATCTGTTTTATTTTTATTTATCTTTTTTTCTTCGGTATTGGGGGTTGAACCCAGGGGCATTCCACCTCTGAACTACACCCCAGCCCTACTTTTTATTCTTTGTTTTGAAACAGGGTCTCACTAAATTGCAGAGGGCCTCACTAAGTAGCTGAGGCTGGCCGTGAACCTGCGATCCTCCTGCCTCAGCCTCCCAAGTACTGGGATTCCAAGTGTGTGCCACCACGCCCAGGGGGTGTTTCATCTTTCACTGATCATAAGCAGCACCTGCAAGTGCTGACCTCCCCCTGCAGGTCATGATATCCATCAGAAGTTCCTGAGCGCCCCCTGCTGGTCCTGGTGCCCCTGCAGGGAGGTTTGTGTCTGGGCTCACACTGAGGTCCCTTCACTGTGTCCCTTGTACAGTAATACATGGCCGTGTCCTCAGCTCTCAGGCTGCTCATTTGCAGGTGCACTGTGTTCTTGGAGTTGTCTCTGGAGATGGTGAATCGGCCCTTCACAGATTCTGCACAAGGTTTATAACTGCTATCACCTTTAATGCCTGAGGTCCACTCCAGCACCTTTCCTGGAGCCTGGCGGACCCAGTGCATGTAGTAATCACTGAAGGTGAATCCAGATGCCACACAGGAGAGTGTCAGGGACGCCCCAGGCTGCACCAAGCCTCCCCCGGACCCCACCAGCCGCACCTCACACTGGACACCTGCAAACACAGAGACATCCTGGTCAGGAAACTGTCACACATCCACTGTGTCTCTCACTCATGTCCACTCACACTCAACATCTCTCGTTCTCCATAAATTACCTTTTAAAAGAGCAAGAAGGAAAACCAGGCTCAGCCCAAACTCCATGGTGAGTCCTCTGTGCTCAGTCCTAATCACTGAATGGGGTCACCTGGGATGAAGGGCTGGGGCTCCTCACCCAGAGCTGCAGAGTCATGGCTGGGCTGGTTTTTATCAGCAGAGAGAGGCCCTATTTGCATGTCCTCCTGCCATATAGCATGCTTTCCTGAGGGAGAGCTCAGGGAGGTACTCTGATCAGATGTAGGTGTACTGGGGGAGTCTGCTCACTGACAGCATTCAGCAACATG
Organism: Glis glis; assembly: GCA_004027185.1. NCBI lineage: Eukaryota > Metazoa > Chordata > Mammalia > Rodentia > Gliridae > Glis > Glis glis. The sequence continues at coordinate 2,846 of PVJS01042812.1, forward strand.
TTATTTTCCTTAGAAGACTGTGCGTTGATGCACATAGACATTAAATCATAGTTTTATTTAGGCTTGTGTATAATATTTTCATACTTTTATTAAAATATTTCTTTAATGTGTAAGTGAACTATGAAAAACTGCACTCATTCAGTGTATATGTAAGAATTGTCTTATTTCATTTTACTTGTATAGATATAACCATGCAGGTGATATCAATTTTATTTCTACTTTTATTGTTCACTTCAAAACCATGAATGCTTTGTGCAGTTTCTGTGTTGACAAGTATGATAAATGCTTCTCCGTGTCTGAATCCATGCTCCTCACCACTAGGCTACACTACCCCTGGAGCAGCTCCAGGATAGCATGGGCCCCGCCTAGTGATGTTTGTGAAGCCCCTTCCTGTTGAGAGCAGGTGTGACTTCCATGCATTCTCACATTCACATACTGAATGTACAGAGAGCCAGGTTCATGCTGATGTGTTTTCAGGGTAACAGAGAATTCACGTGCCACTGTCTATCTTTCCATCAGACCCACTCACCTGGTTTATTCATTGGTTATTATAGATGGATTAAGTGGTATATGATTGACATAGCATACATGTCGCACAATGAGAGTGAACATTGGTTGAGTATTTGCTGGTGTTCCCTCCTGTGCAGCCATCATAGACCCTAAGACAGTGAACACATTATTTTCCTAACATCATTCTTGCCCTCTGTAAGTCCTCCCTCCACTGTCTCCCTACTCCCACAATTTCCTTGTTGAACTCATCTTGTAGGTAATTTAGTTAGTTTTCATTTTCTAGGATTTATAATGTGTGTTTCATTTATTTGGCATCTTTCAATTGTCATGAGTATGGTGAGCCCGCTGAGTAGTAGTGAGTCAGGAAAACCTTCATTTTCACCATGAATAGCATTCCTAAGCATGGATATACCACAGGTTCTACAAGCAAGCTGTGGATACTTGGACTGCTTCCAGTTACTGAATATCACACAGGAAGAGGTTACTCACATGGACATGTTCATGTCCCATAAAAATGGTTTTCAATCTTACAACTAAACCAAATTAGAAACTGTCAAATTTTATACAAAGTATTAAATACTCAATGTTTTAATTAAAAAGATTTGACACACAAGAGAGTCAGGAATTCCTATGAAGAAACAGGACCCGGATGTTAAATAATCCAATTACTGCTCTGAAGAAGAACTGGTGTATGTGACTTGTGAGTTGGAAACAAGTCCCTCATGCCAGCACTGCACCTTCAGCCTTGGGAAGCAGCCTGTCTTCTGCTGCCTCCTACCTGCCCATTCTGTGAGCTTCCAGCCTGCCAGGCAGGGTAGGAAAATACACGACAAGTGAGGACACACTGGGAAGCCACTGTGAGCAGATCCACCCTTTGTTTATTGACCTGCATTCTCTGTATGTGGGGACTCCCAGACTATGGTACAGAGTCACGGGCACTAAGAAGAGGGGTAGGTTGGAGGCCTAAGGAAAATGAGGGGTCTCAGTTGGACCCTGATCTTATGGATCTCTTTGAAATTACTTGTCAAGACAGCGGGGAAGAACATATTTCATTTATTGGTTTATAAACCTGAATATTAATATTAAATATTTGGATATATTGTGAAAAATAATCTCAGGTCTCTCTGAGTCTCTGACTGTTGAGTATTGAGTGTCAGTGAATACCATCTCAGCCAGGAAAACAATTAGAAATATTCACCATAAATTAATGATTTATGTTTGAGATGATGAATAAACCATAGTTCTTGAGATTATCAATAGGGAATGCATCATTATATGAAAATATTAAACAATGCCTCTTGAAGATGTACAACATCCATCTGTACAGAAAATAAGAGACACAGGCCTGGGCTTATGGGTCAGTGGTAGAGCATGGAGAAGACCCTGGATTTGTTTTCAAACCATAAAAATTTATACAATTAACTTCATTAAAATTTGGAAATTGGAAAGAAAATATACATTGGCCCCAAGATTTGGAAGTTAGCTTAAGCTGAGAGATTGAATCTAAAAGAAAGAAGCAAACAGTACAGGAGCAATACTGTTAAGGGATCCCCAGCCATTTTCCCACAGCTATAAAAAAAATATAACCAGGAAATACATATGTCCACAGAAGTTCCTGGAATAGAAATTCAAAGAAGAGAAGTCAACCCAGTGAATATTGGTCGACTGTTTATGATTTTTAGGTTCTACAATCTGGTAAAAACCCTTGATTTTCCAGGTTCTTCGTGGTGCTGACCTGATCTCTCTTTGATCTCTGATGATTCAGTTGTGTTGACTCTGTGTGTGTGTGTGTGTGTGTGTGTGTGTGTGTGTGTGTGTGTGTTGATTCATTTTCATGGGAGGCATTTGCTCAAATTCTCAACAATTCTGTTTTCGTTTCAAACGTGAACCTACACGTGTCTTTAGAAATGTTTCTGTATTCTGTGTTATTATAAGTTGCTAATCATAGATAATGAGATGTGCACCTGACATCAGGCTCACACATTTCACATTTATGTGTCAAGTTTACTACATATATGAGACCTATTTCCCCCTGGGCACAAGCTTTCTCAGTGGCAGATCCCCTGTGAAATCCTGGGAGGATCCTGTGCACTCTTCCTCTGGCAGGCTCTCCATGATGGGGAGACATACAATCTCTGTTATCATGAGATGGATTACATCAATACTTCACCTTGGATTACATTGATCTATTTCATTGCAGCTGGAGGTGGCATCTGTATATCTGAAATCCTTCAATGAGTGTTACTCCTAATTCCTCTACAACTTCATACCCAGTGGTTTCTTAAAGGCATGCTTGTGGTGGTTTGTATTCTGCCACTGTGTGGGATTGTTCAGGTGGAACAGGATGCGCCTGATAGGTGATCCAACTGGGCAGGCCCCGAGCTCCCATCATGTTGTACCTTCATAAAGCAGAACATACCATCTCAGATGCAGCTCACAGGGGACGTGTGAGGTAGAATTAAAGAGGAACGGGAACACAGGCTCTGAGCTCTGGGTGCACAGCAAACCCCAGAGGCTGGCAGGAAGGGCACATCCTCCACACTGCCCTCATCTGCACAGGTGGCAGGCAGCAGAGCTGAGACCAGCTGAGATCTTGTGCAGGAGGAAGCGAGGCTGTGCCTCTGTGCTCCTCGCACAGTAATACGTGGCTGTGTCTGCAGGGTCCATGCTGGTCATGGTGAGGAACACCTGGTTGTTGGAGGTGTCCTTGGAGATTGTGAGCCGGCTCTTCAGGGCTGAGCTGTAGTACTTATCATCTTCCCAATCAATGAGTGCCAGCCACTCCAGGGCCTTCCTTGGGGGCTGACGGATCCAGCCCACACGTTCACCCACAGTGCTCAGAGAAAACCCAGAGTAGGAGCAGGTGAGCCTGAGGGTCTCCCTGGGTTTCACCAGCCCGGGGCCCGACTCCTTCAGTGTGACCTGGGCCAGGACCCCTGTGGAGAGACACAAGAAGGAGATGAAGAGGGTTCCGGATGAGAACAGGAGCCTTTACACTGAGGGAGCCCCGTCCCAGAGCACTCACAGGCAGGGGCCACCACCAGCAGGAGTGTGGAACAAAGCCTGTCCATGGTGGCACAGGAGTCACCACCCAGGCCCCAGGCTCGGCTTTTCAACCCAGGAGCAGGTGCAGCCGGAGGAGATTTGCATTCCCCTCAGCTGCGTCCTGACCCTGATGGGGTGGACTCAGGGCTAGCGTGAATACAGCACATGAGCCCTTGGGCGTGGCTTCCAATCTGCTCCCCTTGACCACCTGCCTCTCAGCACCAGGGTCCTCAGGTCACATGTCCTCAGGAGAGCCCTGTGGTTTGAAGAGAGTCAAGGCTGTGAGGCCCATTCCAGCAGATGGTGTGCTGTCCTTGGATGGTCCCCCAGGACCTGTGGTGGCCCTCCTAGAGGATGGGAGAAGAGACTCAGCAGATGTCCTTCCAACCCCCATTTCAGGAGGCTGAGGGCTGATTGCCTGGGACTGTCCCATCCTATTCCTGTGTGTCCTGTCATATCACACTGTGATAGGCAGAGTGATGAATTTCCAGCACAATAGTGGGACGGTGGATGTGTCATTTCCATTTACTATGTAACAGGTGCTGGTGGTCAGTGGGTCTGCCCATGTGAGTGTGTCTTCCAGGAATGTGGGTGGATAGCCACCCTTGTTCTCCAGCCCAGTCAGGTGAGCGGTGACAGAGGACTGCATGCTGACTTCCCTCTGCTCATCCCATGAGGAATAGAGGCTTCTGGCATCTCAGTGCAGTCAGGTCCCCAGCCTCTTTCTGCATCTGCTCCTGGGATGGTCCTCATGAAACAAGGTCCAGGGGAGTTCCTCTAGCACAGGCACCCTCATTACTACATAAAATAATGTGTGGAGACTGAACATTTCCAGGACAACACAAGGGTATGTAGCAGGTCCAGACTGACCATTGTGAACTACAAGATTACGTGGACTTTAATCTTCTTTTAATTATTTCCTGAAGAATGATTATTTCATAAATTGTTGTGTTGTCCTGAAACCCTATTTCTGTAATAGTTAAAGTCTTGTTGTATACACTTGTTTCTTTCATTCAGACTCTGATTCCCATGGTCAGAAAACATGACTAAGAAGTAGAGCTCAGGTTATGGAATGAGCTTAATTCTCTCAGATACAGAGAAGATCATGGAGAGGAAGATACAAGGGCAGAGAAGGACACTCAAGTTCACTACGAAAGATCTCAGGGCTTTTCAACAATGCCCTGAAGTTTCTCAGCTGCAATGAAATTACTTTCTCGATTAGTGTATCATGATATTAGAAAGATTAACATTGGCCTACATTTTATGAAATGCACGTGCAAGTGATAATTCATATAGAGTGAATCATAGGGAAGGACTATCTTTGAAAAAGTTATTTTCCTAAAAGACAGGAACTTTAAATGCAATTGGGTCAGTTTCACAATGAACGATTTGATATTATATATGAGAGATTATGTATATTCAGAAACTGCTTCATAAATGGCTCTTTTTGTGTTCTTGAGAGAATAAAAGCATCCAAGCACTCAGGACCATCTAAACCAAAGATGCTTGCTGATGTGGAATTCCTTTCAGGGTTCCTAAGCACATCACATGGGGAAATGTCCTGCATAGAGATTCGCCTGTTGAAGAAGATACACTTCTTAATTTGCCACAAATCTAACCTAAAAAATAAGTGTGTGTTTCACTTGGCTAACCCATCCTACTGTCAAAACTGCCACCAGTTTATTGTGTTTCACTTTTATGTTCTATTTATTCTACTTTTTTATTTTTAATGGTACTGAGGAATACCTAGGGAACTGAACACAAAGTGTATCATCTAACATTTTTGCTTTTTATTTTGATGCAGTGTTTCAGGCTGACCTTGAGCTTGTGATCCTCTTCCTCAGCCTCCCCAGGTACTGGGATTACAGAAGTGAAACTATACCAACCCCATTCATAAATCATAATTATGCAAATTTCTGGTCTACTTGCATTTGAACCTTGGAAACATATTCTTTGGGGCCATTAGTACATGGAAAAAAGGGGAGCTGTTTATAACCACTTATTTGAAATTTTGGTGATCACATAAAAATTATTTTCATTTGAACCATAGTGAAAGTCTTCTAATTAGGTGCCATGAAGATTTTTTTAAAGTGGATTTCAGGATATTACCATGAATGTCTGTTTTTTCCTTCATCCTAATGCATTTGATGAAAAGTTCACAACAAAAATATATCAGTTATCTTCACTGGCAATCCTTCCAATGGATGATTCCAGGAGATTTTATAGAATTAAACTCATATAGACATTATATTTTGGGGAAATAACCAACTCTTTTGAAAATAATTTTTTTGAATGGTAAGACAGGGAGAAACTTGTCCAATGATATTGCCAGCGTCGCTTCTGGCCATTGGTCATGGTCTGTGTATGACAGCATACAGGACGGATTTCCACAACTCTAAAACAACATAGAAGCATGGCACAGTAGTCAGATAAATGTAGTAGGAAATGCTCATATTGATGTACATCAGATAGAAGAAGTATTACAAAAAGACCCGTGTCCTGTATGTAATGAACATGATCAGATTTTCCCAGGAAAGCCATGGCCTCAAAGAAAGGCTGTAGCTATTCATCATGACTCCAGACTTCAGTACTGCTATGGATTGGATTTTAAATGTCCCCCAAAGCTCCTGTGTTAAGCAATGCAGTCAGGTCTAGAGGTAGGAAATGGCCGTAGGAGTGCTCCTGTGAGTGCAGCCTTGTTGACTATGCTGTCCCTCACCCCCTCCACACTCTCACTCTCTCTCCTGGCCTCCCTCCAGAGGCTGAGCATCCTGTTTCCTCCCCCACTATGCCCTAAACCTCTGCTGTCATCATTCCTGCCTGAGACCCTGCTGATCATGGGCTGAGCTCAGAAATCATGAGACCCAAATTAACCTTTCTCCCTCTAAGGTGTGCTTGTCAGGTATTTCAGTAACAGCAATGATAAAGCTGACTTGCACAAAATATAACTAATAATAATAGAAGGCACCCAGATTTTAGGGATCACCTCCATGTAATTGCTCATTTTCTGCCCCTATAATAAATGACTTCCTATGTTGCAATACTCCTTTATTCCTGCTATGTTCATTTTCTATCTTACTCTTTTTACAGTTTACTATGCTGTATTTATTTTTACAGCACTTAAAATATTGAAGCATAAAATGTATAGCAGCTTTGAGTGATTTCTTAGTATTGTGAGATTTTTGCAAGTGAGTTCCTGGAAAGTGCCCCATCCACATATTGACTTGGTGTGCAAGCATGGCCTAGGTAAAAAATATTTCAAACGTCCTCAATATATGATTTTTTTGCACATATGTATTCGTGATAAATAGTTTTTTCTGATCTTGGCTCTTTTTTACTGGACCTGCTGTGATGATCTCTTCTCATCTTCGATTTCACCATAGACTTCGGTTGCTTGACATTGTATTTCAGGTGAACACACTTACAAAGCTGTGGTGCACACAGTTTAAATTATAAAATGATGTGCATTTGCTTTTTCAACTATTTGTTTATAAATATGTCATCCCCAGTGTGAGGGGGGATTATTATACTTGAGTGTGTACTCATTTAAATGTGTATGTAGTTTTATTGTCTAATTTAATTTGTAAAATGGCCTATTAAGAAGTCCGGTGTTATTTTATATGTTTTATAAATCAATACCTTTAATAAGGTGGATGTAATTGATTGTCTTTAAGGGTTTTTAATATTTTTCAAGAAATACATTTTTTAGATAATGATATTATGGGCACAATCCAGTAAACTCATTGAGCACGGGTTTCCCTTTATTTAGTCATAAGCACCACCTGGAAATCCTGAGAAGCTCTGCTTGTCTTCAGTGCCCCCTGAAGGTCATGAGCTCCCCCAGGTGGTCAGGAGTTCTGACTCTGTTTCCTGAACTCCCCTGCTGGTCCTGAACCCCCCTCCTGGTCCTGAGCTGTTCCTGTGGATCCTCAGCGTCCCCTGCTCGTTCTGAGTGCCCTGGCTGAACCTTGCTGATGTGGATATCTCTCTAGTGTTACTAATAGCATCACGTAGGAATAAAAGAAATATTACAAAAAGACAACAGTCCTGTAGATAATAATATGATCAGATTTCCCTAGGAAAGCCATGGCCTAAAAGAAAATCAGCAGCTGTTCATCATGATTCCAGATCTCAAAACCACTATGGATTGGATTTTAAATGTCCTCCAAAGCTGATGTGTTAAGCAGTGCAGCCAGGTTCAGAGGTAGGGCATGTGGAGGAGGGCCGCTGGGGCATGGACTTGGGGACAGTGCTGTCCCTAGGTGTCCTATCTTCTCACTCCATCTCCTGACACCAGAGCCTGAGCATCCTGTTTCCTCCTCTACTGTGTCCTAAAGCCCTGCTGTGGGGTTCATTCCTGAGATCCTGCTGATCATGGACTGAGCTCTGAAACCATAAGCCCCAAATCAATCTTTATTTCTCTAAGGAGTTCTTGTCAGGTGTTTTGGTCACAGCAATAAGTAGCTGACTAAACACACTAGAACTAATAATAGTGGAAGTTGGCCAGCTCCTATGGATTGCCTCCTTGCAATTGCTTATAATCATCTCCAAAATACATATTTTCCTATGGTGAAAATTGTTGTTTGTTTCCACAATTTTAATTTTTATTATTTTTTTAATTCACTATGTTGTGTACTTCATCTTTTAGGAATTACCATACTAGAAGTATAAACTCTATAAAATTATAGTAGGTAGTTCTAATTTATGTTATGAAAGTTTTCAACTTTGTTCCTGGAGAGTATATATTACAACATTGATTTTGTCAGTAGGAAGGCTCATGTCCTAAAAATTTTGAAGCTCCCTTAATAAATGATTTTCCTTTTGTTTGCCTGCACTTGTGATCCTGGTCTTGGTGTTTGGGCTCCTGGAAATTCACTGATTGCTTCCTGCCACTTAGATCAATCTCACTCATAGTCTTAGGTCGCCTGGCCCTGTATTTCAGATGACCACAGTTACAAATTTGTGGGGAAACACTGGCAAAAAGATGATATTCACTTACCTTTTTCACCTATTCCTTTATGAAGATAAATCACCTTCTCATACATGTTATACTAGTGTGAGAGTGATTACACATGAATGTGTACTCATATAAATGTATATTTTTATTATTGCCTATTTTCATGCATAAAGTGGGCTAGTAAGAGTTCTGATATTATTATATATTTATCAAATCAATAATAAGGTAAGGTGGAATTGATAGAGTTTAATAAATTTATATTATTTTATAAGTGAATATATTTCTGTGATACTGTTCTTTTGAGAACATTTGATTCTGTAAACATGAAGTTTTCATTCATTAGGGACTTCAAATTTTGATATTATTTAATATGGGCTTAGGGCACACACCCATTTCTAACTCTTCCTATTAAATATTTTTATTCAGATACTTCCATGGTAGGCCCAGAAGGATAAAAATAGAGAACTCTCTGGGGGAAAGTGATGATAGGCAGGAAACACAAAACGAGAAAAGGAAAAAGAAATCCAGTAATCTCGTTGTGAATCTGTTTCATTTTTCATTGATCATAAACAGCACCTGCAAGTGCTGACCTCCCCCTCCATGTCCTGACATCTGCCTGAAGTTCCTGAGCGCCCCCTGCTGGTCATGCGCATCCACTCAAGACCTGAGTGTCACCTGTTATTCCTGAGCGCCCCCTGCTGGTCCTGGGCGCCCCTGCAGGGAGGTTTTTGTCTGGGCTCACACTGAGGTCCCCTCACTGTGTATCTTGCACAGTAATACATGGCCGTGTCCTCAGTTCTCAGGCTGTTCATTTGCAGGTGCAGCGTGTTCTTGGAGTTTTCTCTGGAGATGGTGAATCGGCCCTTCACAGATTCTGCATAGTTTGTGCTACCACCACTACTACTAATGTATGAGACCCACTCAAGCCCCTTCCCTGGAGCCTGGCGGACCCAGTTCATTTCATAGTTGCTTAAGGTGAACCCAGATGCCACACAGGAGAGTCTCAGGGACCCTCCAGGCTACACCAAGCCTCCCCCGGACTCCACCAGCTGCACCTCACACTGGACACCTGCAAACAAGCACAGAAACATCCTGGTCAGGAACCTGCCACACATCCACTGTGTCTCTCACTCATGTCCACTCACAATCAACATCTGTTGTTCTCCATAAATTACCTTTTAAAATTGCAACAAGAAAAACCCAGCTCAGCACATACTCCATGGTGAGTTCTCCGTGTTCAGTTCTGATCACTGAATGGGGTCACCTGGGATGCAGCCTGGGCTCCTCTCCCAGAGCTGCAGTGCTGGGCTGGTTTTCATCAGATGAGAGAGACCCTATTCGCATATCCTCCTGCCATAAACAAATTGTAGAATTGTATTCCTCAGAGTGAGCCCTGCACAGAGCAGATGTCAGCATGCTGGGGAGGGGTAGTAATGAGGATGTTTGGAAATATAATTTTCATTGTACAATATGTATTTCACCATCCATCTACTGTCCCATTTCATTTTCACATATGTATTTAACCCATGGCATGTGGTATGAAATATATCACCAGTGTACTGATATACTGATGCCAAAGATACACAGAAATGTTGACGCCTTATGCTTTGAGTCCCAAAGTGACAAAGTGACCTGACAGCACAGCTGTCAGGTAAGCCCTGTGTCTGGGATATGCTCCTCTCTTTGGAACAGGACTGCTGCTGCTGAGCCAGACCAGGACTGATCTCTGCACTCCTAGGGTGGGGTGGGGTACTGAGGTTCCTTTCTGTGATGAGGACAGACCAACCTCTCTGCATTCCAGTGTATCTCGTAGAACATGTGGAGAGCCAGTGTCCACGAGTGTGTGTTCAGGAGGCCTTGAAACATTCTGTGACCTCATTCGCATTTCTCACAAACTTAATATACTGTCATATGTCTATTTCTCTCTGTAGCAATCTCGGTCATTTATATCTGACATGTACTAAACTGCACATGTTTAGCATTTGCATTTAATAATATGGCAGATGTCTGCCCCTGTGCAACCATTACCATATGAAATTAGGGATTCACCTTCTCCCTGCGGTGCTCCCCGTTGCTGCCCTGTGATCCCCTTCCCTCTCACCCTCCTCACTCCTGCTTACAGAAACCTTCTGATACTCCGAATACAGCCACCAGTTTTTATTTCTAGAATATAAATAAGTGGAGTCCCGTAGATGAACTATTAATGGCTTATCTTTTTCCACTAAGCTTCCTTATTTAGCACATCTACATTTTTGTAAAATAAAGTTTCTTTCATTCTCATGTCTTTGGGCTGTTAGACATGCAGCGGTTTCCTCTTGCCATCTTTGATAAATTTCATGAATAGAATCATGATGTCTAGAACTGTATTTCAAAGGACCACAGTTACTTAGCTGGTCACACATAATCAAAAAACAAAATGATAGGCATTTAGCTCTATGACCTAAGTCTTTATAAGTATGTCATCTTTATGAATATAAGTCATGAAATGTTTCTGTGTAGTTCTGTGTGAATCTAGCATGCATTGAAGTGAGGGCAGAGGATTGATCAAAGTAGCCAAAGGCCCAGACCTGCTTGTCTATTTCCCTGTAGCTGGGCCCTGGGATTGTTTGTAGGTTTTGGAAATTACAAACAAAATGGCTCCTCTGTAGGAAGTGTGAAGAGCTATGAAAAATGTACACATGTTTCTTCAAGAAAAATAAGCATAAGAAAAAATCTGGACAAACTTACAATTAGCAAATTCCACTAAATATTTACAGTACTAAAGTCAAAGGACAAAGAGCTCACTTTGTGACAGGAATCATTAGGCAACGTAGGATCATCCATAGCTTTCCTGGGAAAAATTTCTAGAATGAAAATGAACTAGAAACCATATTACATTCCAGATATGTAATGAGTAGTAAAACTCAAACATGAACAAGCACAAGAGGTTAGATACCAGGACCCACAGATGTTGGAGATCTCTGCCTCCCGCAGACCCCTCCAGGACCGTGGAGTATCCCTACCAGCTTCTCCTGGTGCTGTGGGGTCTGAGGGTCCCACAGAGGCACCAGCTCAGTGATGAGCCCCAGCTCCTCTGCAGAGTAGACACACCAATACCTGAGCAGCTGCAGCAATGCTGGAAACCGAGGACCCCATGGTGCCAAGTGTGGACAAAGGTCTCAAGGAGCACATTTTCACTATGACCACCATGTATGCTGCAGATATAGGAACTGTTCAATTAAACCAGATTTATCACACATTTGGGTGAGTGACATTGCAATCACTCACCCAAGGAGAAGGAGCTGGCTTCACTGTCCCCACAAAAACCATGACAACCATGAGACACAAACTCCATTCTGCACTGGACAGCCCTTTCCAGACCTTGAGAGCCAGAGAGGGAGATCAAATCCTCTGAGCATGGTGGGTGTGGGGAGTGTCCAGGACAAGATGAAAGAGGGTGTTGGACTGTTTCAATTCTATTGTCAGGAAAGAGAGTGAAAAAAAATGTCCAGGTTCGACCTTGTGTCACCTTCAATAACAAGCAGGAAGTCTCTGAGGATAGATCCAGAAATGCAGGCCTCGGAGCCCTGAGCCACCAGGATCACTCGCAGGCCTTGGGAATGTTGGATGGAGTCTGCTCACTTAGCCTTTCAACGTCTTCAGGTTGGTGAATCCCTGTTAACTCTCATCTATTTTTGTCCAGAAATGTAGAATACTGCAATGTGTCTGCCCCTCCATTCTATATGAAAAGGAGAGAACTTGTGTTCCAGCATCCCCGGTCAACAGCTGGAGAAGAATTTGGCTGCAGGGAGTCTCAGGCCCAATTTCTCACCTGTTTTTATAGTTTGGATATAAAATGTCCCACAGTAAAGCTCAGGTGTGAGGCAATGCACCCAGGTTCAGGGTTGGGGCATGGCAGGAGGAGGTGGGTCACTGGGGCCTGGCCTTGGGGACTGGGTCTGTCCCCAGCTCCCTCTTCTCTTTCTGCTTTCTGGACACCATGAACTAAAGTGCCTTTTCCTCTTCCATGCCCCGAGGCCTGGCTGATGAGATGTTTCTGCCTTCCAGCTGGACAAACATGGACAGAACCTCTGTAAACTCTGAACCATATAAGCCTTTATCCTCTGAATTGTGGTTTTTCAAGTATTTGTCACAGAGAGAAAAATAAGACAAAACATCTATACTTGATATATCACCTTTACTTAGTGAGTTGTGGAAATTTGAGGGGATGAAGTTTATATACATTTTGGAAACAACTGGTGGAAAGTTGAAATGGAGAAGATCCCTTTCTTCAACTCGGGTAAGACTTTGGAAAGCCCTTCCTGGAAGGTCTGTGTAGAGAAGACAAGGTCACTAAAATCAAACCCCCCTGAGACAGGACACTGGTCTGTCCTATTTGGGAAAATATACTGGGGTCTCCCCAAATGCTAAGGGGAAATTCCAGATGTGAGGGACAAACACATCCATAGAACACTACCCAAAGTATACCACAGTTACCTTTACCTCATGAGCACAGGAGCACACACACCCCTGGTGTAGATGGGAATCTGGTGAAGGGACAGGCATCTCATGAAGAGGCATGATGGGGAAGAGGGTAGATGACACTCAGGACCCCTGTCTGTGATGACCAGAAGACCCAGCTCCTGCCTTCTGTGTGTGACATAAAAACTGCACACCGATGACTTTGTGGAGTCATTGTGACACAAAGTGGGGAGAGCTGGGTTTCCCTTGTCCCGGGAGCAGAAGCCCCCTGTAAGCCTTGCTGTGTATTCTGAGTCTTGTGGTCTACTTCCATTTCTATTGTCATTGGATCAGTTCTGTTCTTCTGTATGACAGGCATCACCACACAGACCTGGACATGCAGGTCTGTTTCCTGGGACCAGAGTGTCCCCAGCATTGGGTATCATTTAACTTCAAACAGACATCCAGCCCTCCACCCTCACGGGAGAACAATATCCAGAAGTAGTAGAAGCCTCTCTCAAGGTGTTTTTACTTACATTGTTGTGTTAGGTAAGCACTCCTGATCAAAAAGGAGTTTTAACACACATTAGCAGTTCTTACAAATGTCTGACTTTATATTATATTTTTTGACAGAGGACAACTCTTGCTCTGAGTGGAAATTCCTCCCTGGTGCCTCTGCAGTCCCTTGCTCTACAGGTGTATGGGAAGCATCCTGAGGCCCCTGTAGCACATCTCTGCCCTGCCTGGATGGAGGTCCCTGTCTGAGCTCAAAGGGCATCTATTCACCCACCTCCCGGCCAGTAGGAAATGACTTTGCGCTGGCCTCTAGGGGCTCCTTCAGTGAGATCATGACCATGCTGAGTCCTGCAATCCATGATCATTTACTGGGGTCACCATGGGTGCAGGGCTGGGGCTTCTTTCCCAGAGCTGTAAGGTCAGGGCTGGGTTGGTTTTCCTCAGCAGAGGGAAGCCCTATTTGCATTTCCTCCTGCCATGTAGCAAGCTCTGGGGTTGGATTCCTCAGAGCGAGCCATGTCCAGAGCAGAGGTCAGCATGCTGTGAATGGGTGGTAATGAGGATTTGGGGGAGATATTTTCATTACATAATATTTCTTTTCACAATCCTAAACCCTGATGCTGTTGTTTCTGCCTGAGACCCTGCTCATCATGGACTGAACTCTGATCTAATGAACCCCAATTAACCTGTCTCACTCTAAAGTATGTTTCTCAGGTATTCTGGTACCAGCAATGCAAACGCTGATTAAAACAAAACATAATTAATAATGGTGAAAGTAACCATATAATATGGACTACCTCAGTACAATTGCCTATGAACATTACTACAATAAATGTTTTCCTATATTGAAACATTTTGTTTTTTTGACTATTTTCATTTTTATGCTATTTTTGTTACACTTCACTATGTTTTGTACCTCTTCTATTTAGTACTTGCCATATTCTTCATTTTTTTTTTTTTTGCGGTACCGGGGATTGAACTCAGGGGCGTTCTACCTCCGCGCTACGCCCCCGGCCCTATTTTTT
>PVJS01042813.1:0-17337 GCA_004027185.1 Glis glis
AGATGGCCGCACAGAGCCTCCAGGGAGCGCTCTGTGGTGATGCAGGGCTCTGCACACCGCCATTGTCCACCCACCCCTCAGGGCCTCAGCTCAGAGACCTCAGGACTCCCTCTGCATTGCCCCAGCCTGTCATTGTTACTTTCTTGACAGTGCCACTTCTGTCCCTGTGCATCCCTCTTCCTAAGCCCTCCAGGGCCAAGAGAAGGTCAGGGCATTGGTCCCCAGTGCCCAGCCAAGCATGGGTGTCAGACCTTTGCAGGGACAAAAGGTCTGGCCCTGCCGTGACTCGGCCTCGTTCCATGTCCCCTCCAGGAGCAGGACAACCTGGCGGATGCTGAGGAGCGCTGCCACCTTCTGATCAAGTCCAAGGTGCAGCTAGAGGCAAAGGTGAAGGAGCTGAACGAGCGGCTGGAGGACGAGGAGGAGGTGAACGCTGACCTGGCTGCCCGCCGGCGCAAGCTGGAGGACGAATGCACGGAGCTCAAGAAGGACATCGATGACCTGGAGCTGACACTGGCCAAGGCTGAGAAAGAGAAGCAAGCCACCGAGAACAAGGTGCGGGCCGGGCCAGCTGTGGGGAAGGGCCCCTGCTCGGGCCTGGCTGTGGGGCCTGGCAGCTGTGGGACCCTCCCTTGGCTCTGACGGGCTCCTACTATGTAGCCTGTGTAGCAGAAGCAGGTCATGGACGCTCATGGGCCTCAGTTTCCTCATCTGTCAAATGGGGCACTTGCTTCATTAGGGTTGTGGAGGACGCAGTGTGTACCTGGCCCAGGCTCAGCATGTACTACGGGGCTTCGCACACTCAGGTGCTCAGCAAGTGCTAGCAGGATGCAGACCCCAGCTCTGCACCCCCACCTGCCTCTAGCATTGAGCCCTCACCACAGCTGTGGTTCCTAGTCCCGGGAGTATTGACTTCAGGAGGGGACAGTGAGGCTGGGGGGGGGGCTGCTCATTCAGGTCCCGACAGCTGCTTAGGATGAGGCCGGGGCCAGGAAGCAGCTGCCTCAAGCACCTGTTGACACCGTACGTGGCTGACATCTACCGGTCGGTCTCTCACTGGCCGTGCACTGTCTGCGGGGCTCTGTGAGCCTTGCCTCTCACCTGTTGGTCCCTCCAGTCGCCGAGGAGGCTCAACCCTCGGGCAGGAGGCAGTGGAGGCTCCCAGGGAAGTGACTTGCCTCAACCCTGCAGCTGGAAGTGTGGTTGCTCCCACTTGGTGGGTGGTGGCTGCTCAGAGCAGCGTGGGGAGGGGGTCACCATGGGTGACTGGCCCTGGCACAGGTGAAGAACCTGACAGAAGAGATGGCTACGCTGGATGAGTCGGTGGCCCGGCTGACCAAGGAGAAGAAGGCCCTGCAGGAGGCACACCAGCAGGCCCTGGGTGACCTGCAGGCCGAGGAGGACCGCGTGAGCGCACTGGCCAAGGCCAAGCTCCGGCTGGAGCAGCAGGTGGAGGACGTGAGTCGGGGCTCTGGCTGTGGGTTGGAGGGTGGGCACTGGCTGCGCGAGGCTGAGCCCCACCGCGCCCCGCAGCTGGAGTGCTCGCTGGAGCAGGAGAAGAAGCTGCGCATGGACACGGAGCGGGCTAAGCGTAAGCTTGAGGGTGACCTGAAGTTGACACAGGAAGCCGTGACAGACACCACCCAGGACAAGCAGCAGCTGGAGGACAAGCTCAAGAAGTAGGTGTGGGGCCCAACCTGGTCCCTCCCTCCGTATTCCCTCAGTCCTGTTACTGTGGAGGTTCAGTGTGTGTGTGGAAGATGGAGGTCACTAGGGCAGGGGTAGCATCCTGCCCTCCTGGGACCAGGGCTGAGGGCAGCAGGGCCCGGAGCAGCAGGCACACAAGGGTGAGGCCACTCAGGGCCTCAGGGAAGCAGGGGGATGGCAGTTAGGGCCGGGCTGGCTCATCCCAGCCTGTGCTCCCAGGAAGGACTCGGAGCTGAGTCAGCTGAACCTGCGGGTGGAAGACGAGCAGCTCCTGGGGGCCCAGCTGCAGAAGAAGATCAAGGAATTGCAGGTGCGCAGGGGACTGGGCAGGCCAGGCCCAGGTCAGAGGCCTGCCAAGCTGACCTTGCCATCACCCGCCCACCCAGGCGCGGGCCGAGGAGCTGGAGGAGGAGCTGGAGGCCGAACGTGCAGCTCGGGCCCGCGTGGAGAAGCAGCGGGCAGAGGCGGCACGGGAGCTCGAGGAGCTGAGTGAGCGACTAGAGGAGGCTGGTGGCGCCTCGGCTGGGCAGCGCGAGGGCTGCCGCAAGCGCGAGGCTGAGCTGGGCAGGCTCCGGCGGGAGCTGGAGGAGGCAGCGCTGAGGCATGAGGCCACCGTGGCCGCCCTGCGGCGCAAGCAGGCAGATGGCACGGCTGAGCTGGGAGAGCAGGTGGACAGCTTGCAGCGGGTGCGGCAGAAGCTGGAAAAGGAAAAGAGTGAGCTGCGCATGGAGGTGGATGACCTGGGTGCCAGCGTGGAGGCTCTGGCTCGTGGCAAGGTGTCTGCCTTTTTCCTGACTCTGCCCTCTGACCCATCCTGACTCTAAACCAGTCCAGACTCCAGCAGCTGACCCTACTCTCTGACCTCTGGCCACCCCATGCCAACACAGACCCCACAGCAGTCTTGATCCTGACCCTGATCCTGAACCCTAGACCCACTAACCTGGCATCCAACCCTTGGCCCCTGCCAGTCATGACCCCAACCCCTGACTCCTCAGCCCTACGCCCTGGCTCCGGGTCATTTATACCTAGCGTGCAATTCTAACCTCAGACCCTTGACCCAACAGTAGTTGTGACCCCAGCTCCTGACTCCTAAACTCTGACCTAATACCTGTCCTGAACCCCAGAATCTAACTTTGACCTTTGTACTACCTAATCTTGACCTCTGATGACTGTCACCTGACACCAACTCTAGTATCCTTATGCTCACCTGACCCATTGACCTTGAAATTGGTCCAGTCCGCTCACTTCTGAGGTCCTGGTTAAGCTCTGAGCCCAGTAGTAGACTCTCTGGCTCTGGATGTGGGTCTCTGATTGTCCCTTGAGTCCTGGGTCCATATCTAGCTTTCTAGTTTCCGATCCCAGGTCCTAGTCTCTGACTGGCAGCTCTGGGTCCTGCCCTCTGGTGCATGAACATAACCATGACTCTGGGTCCCAGGCCAGTGCAGAGAAGCTGTGCCGAGCCTATGAGGATCAGCTAAGCGAGGCCAAGATCAAAGTGGAGGAGCTGCAGCGGCAGCTGGCGGACGTGAACACCCAGCGTGGGCGGCTGCAGACTGAGAATGGTGAGTGCGGGGTTCAGCTGGGCCACACAGGATGGGGCCTAGGTGCTGCCCCTCACCCACCTGATTTGCCTGCTTGCTTGCCCTGTCACCTGCAGGGGAGCTGGGCCGCCTGTTGGAGGAGAAGGAGTCTCTGATCAGCCAGCTGAGCCGTGGGAAGGTCTCAGCGGCCCAGAGCCTGGAGGAACTGCGGAGGCAGCTGGAGGAGGAGAGCAAAGTGAGCTGGAGACTGTGGAGTGAGTAGGTGGGCGCTGGGACCATCTGCCCGGACTGATGCTGAGGCCACTGGTCTCCCCTGCAGGCCAAGAGTGCCCTGGCCCATGCCGTGCAGGCCTTGCGGCACGACTGTGACCTCCTGCGGGAGCAGCATGAGGAGGAGACCGAGGCCCAGGCCGAGCTGCAGCGGCTGCTGTCCAAGGCCAACGCTGAGGTGGCCCAGTGGAGGAGCAAGTATGAAGCAGACGCCATCCAGAGGACTGAGGAGCTGGAGGAGGCCAAGTGAGTGCCTGGTGGCCAGGCCATCACCACCATGGGAGATTTGTGCCTGTGCCTCGGAGCCCTTGTGGGGGGCGTGGGAGATGCTAGGGTCCTTCTTGCCCGCCTCCCTCCCTACAGTCCACACCCTGTCCTGTCCATGGCCCAGGAAGAAGCTGGCTCTGCGGCTGCAGGAGGCAGAGGAGGGTGTAGAGGCTGCGAATGCCAAGTGCTCCTCCCTGGAGAAGGCCAAGCTGCGGCTGCAGACGGAGTCAGAGGATGTGACCCTGGAGCTGGAGCGGGCGACCTCAGCAGCTGCCGCGCTGGACAAGAAGCAGCGGCACTTGGAGCGGGCCCTGGAGGAGCGACGGCGGCAGGAGGAGGAGATGCAGCGGGAGCTGGAGGCCGCCCAGAGGGAGGCCCGGGGTCTGGGCACTGAGCTCTTCCGGCTGCGGCACAGCCATGAGGAGGCACTGGAGGCCCTGGAGACACTCAAGCGGGAGAACAAGAACCTGCAGGGTAGGACCTAGAGTCAGAAGCACCTCAGGTCACTCTGGAATTAAGGTGAAGGAAGTGACTTGGGTGGGGGCGCAAGCCGGGGGTGGCTCTTCAGCACCCTGTCCACCTTGCAGAGGAGATCAGCGACCTCACAGACCAGGTCAGTCTCAGTGGGAAGAGCATCCAGGAACTGGAGAAGGCCAAGAAGGCACTGGAAGGGGAAAAGAGCGAGCTCCAGGCTGCACTGGAGGAGGCCGAGGTCAGAGCTGCTGTGGGGGTGGGGGCGCTGGCCCGTGGCTTCCTGGCCTCCCTGCTCCCCACACACATGCTTCCACCCCATCCTGCCTACTGTGCATCCTCAGGGGGCCCTGGAGCTGGAGGAGACTAAGACTCTGCGGATCCAGCTGGAGCTGTCTCAGGTCAAGGCGGAAGTGGACCGGAAACTGGCGGAGAAGGATGAGGAGTGCACTAACCTGAGGTCTGGCTGCCCCTTCCCGGCTGCCTCGGAGCAGAGCAAGGATAGAAGCGTAGCTGTGCCCATGGTGGCAAGCTGACCGGCATCTAGTCTGCCCCCTCCACATGGGGTTGCAGGTGGGGTGGTTGTCCCCATTCCAGAAGTGGGTCTCCATGAGGCCAAAGTATGCCCCAGATCACACCGTGGGTAGAGCCAGCGGTCAGTCCTTGTCTGTCCTGGGCCTCACTCATTGGTGCACTTGCTCTGATGGCAGCACAGGGAGGGATGACTCACTTGTTCTCCAAGTGGGACTTGGTGGTCTTGGGCGTTTGCGAGGGCGTGGCCTGTGCCCGCACCACTCCCTTCTTGGGTTAGGCTTGCTCTTCATACCGCCCTCCCACAGGCGCAACCATCAGCGGGCAGTGGAGTCCCTGCAGGCCTCCCTGGACGCAGAGACCCGGGCCCGCAACGAGGCACTGCGGCTCAAGAAGAAGATGGAGGGTGACCTCAATGACCTGGAGCTGCAGCTGGGCCACGCCACCCGCCAGGCCACGGAGGCACAGGCAGCCACACGGCTGCTGCAGGCCCAACTCAAGGAGGAACAGGCGGGGCGTGACGAGGAGCAGCGGCTGGCCGCTGAGCTCCGCGAGCAGGCGCAGGCCCTGGAGCGCCGGGCAGCACTGCTGGCCGCGGAGCTGGAAGAGCTGCGGGCTGCCCTGGAACAGGGCGAGCGCAGCCGGCGGCTGGCAGAGCAGGAGCTGCTGGAGGCCACCGAACGCCTCAACCTCCTGCATTCACAGGTGGGACAGGGCAAGGGTGTCTGGGGGATGAGGTCAGAGGCCTGCTGGTCAGCTGAGACTCTGCTTCCCCTCAGAACTCAGGCCTCCTGAACCAGAAAAAGAAGCTGGAGGCGGACTTGGCCCAGCTGAGCGGGGAGGTGGAGGAGGCCGCCCAGGAGAGGCGGGAGGCTGAAGAGAAGGCCAAGAAGGCCATCACTGATGTGAGGCTGGACCAGGGCTGCTGGGGGGGGGGCTTCCTTGGGGCTGGTCCCCTCCCTATCATGCCACCTCCTCCCCCACAGGCGGCCATGATGGCTGAGGAGCTGAAGAAGGAGCAAGACACGAGCGCACACCTGGAACGGATGAAGAAGACTCTGGAACAGACGGTGCGGGAGCTTCAGGCACGCCTCGAGGAGGCGGAACAGGCCGCCCTCCGGGGTGGGAAGAAGCAAGTGCAGAAGCTGGAGGCCAAGGTGCGTGGGCCCCGCCAGTCCTCCTCCAGCAGGCTGGGTGGCTGGGTTGCTGGGTGGCAGGCGCTGCCAGCTGCCCACCCTCTGGCTGCAGGTGCGGGAGCTGGAGGCTGAGCTGGACGCAGAGCAGAAGCAGCATGCCGAGGCCCTCAAGGGCGTGCGCAAACATGAGCGCCGGGTCAAGGAGCTTGCGTACCAGGTGAGTGACAGGGTCCACCTGAGGGGTGACTTGAGCTGTCCCCATCCAGGCAAACCCTGAGAGTCCTCTTTGCCTGTCCAGGCCGAGGAGGACAGGAAGAACTTGGCTCGCATGCAGGACCTGGTGGACAAGCTGCAGAGCAAGGTCAAGAGCTACAAACGCCAGTTTGAGGAGGCGGTGAGCACACTGGGGCTCGGGATGCCCGGGGCCCAGTTTCAACGTGGCACCAGGGCCTGGGCTGCCCTGAAGGGTGGCAGCTCAGTGATCTCAGCCTGAAGAGAAAGAAGCTCCTAACAGCTCCAGAGCCAGCCCTGTCTCTTGCCCCGGGTGCTGTCCCCCCGCCGGGCATCTGACGGGCAGGGTGGCACACAGGCGCTTCTTGAGTCTCCACTTCTTTCTTCCTGCTGTGGGTCCTAGTGAGGGGGAGGCTGCTGGTGGGGCAGGGACCAGACTGACCATTTCAGCGACCAAAGGGGAACCAAAGCCCTGTGTGTGCTCCCAGGAGCAGCAGGCCAGCACCAACCTGGCTAAGTACCGCAAGGCCCAGCACGAGTTGGACGACGCCGAGGAGCGGGCAGACATGGCAGAGACCCAGGCCAACAAGCTGCGGGCACGGACCCGAGATGCCCTGGGCCCCAAGGTGCGGGTGCTGCCCTCCACATAGGGTGTGGCGTGCGGGGGGACACACAGGGGGTTGTAGCTTACTCAGCCTCCCTCATCTTTTAGCACAAGGAGTGACAGCCTGAGCCTCTTCACCCCCATCTGCTGACACGCTGCCCTCCCCAAGCCCTGGAATGCCCCAAATAGACACCATGTCTGAAGCGACAGCTGGTGTCCTTCTCATCCCTCGGGGTTCAGCAGGGGACAGGAACACACAGTCCCATAGACAAAGTCAGGTCCACATCAGTCATTTAAAATAAAGTTCTTTAATAGTCTCCATTTAATTGGTTTATTTGCTGTTAATAAATTGGCAACACAGGAGGGGCCAAGAGGGAGCTCCCAGCCACACTCCTGTGTCTGGGCTCAGGCAGGAGATGCTGCCCTGGGGCGGGGCAGGCTCAGCCACTCTGCGCCCCAAGGGATGGAGAGAAAAGGCCCCCCACTGCTGGGGGAACCCCCTGGGATGAACACAGCGGCCATCGAGCAAACAGAACCAGAGGAGCTAAAGGAAGACGAGGGTGGGAGGGAAGAGGGCAGGCCGCATTCTCTGGTACCCCCAGCCCTGCCCAGGGCTTAGGAGCCTCTGCCTGGGCACAGAGGCCAGGGAAGGCTTGGCTAACAGAGGGGCCCTATCTCCTTCCCCGGCCCAGGACCAACAGCCAAGAGACTGGGCAGGAGCTCAGACAGCCATTTTCATAAGTCCTCTTCCTCTGGGCAGGCCAGTTTCCAAAGGAAGGGTGGGCATGATGCCCCTGTCCTCATCATGGGGATTGTGCAGGAACTGAGGCTCCCCCAGTGACCTGGGACCCTCAGACCCAGGACCAAGGGCTTCTAGGATGTGCCCTCCCACTGAGCCTGTGCCTAGAGACCTGGGGCAGGCAGAGCAGCGGGAAGGCAGGGGAGGGATGGATGGAATCAGGCAGGGCGTGCGGCACGTGGACCCACGCTCACCCGCACTGGCCCTGGCCCAGCAGCCTCTGGAGGCCTGGCTCAAGGTCACTCCTCGGTGAAGTCCCTGTCTATGTCCATGTAGGGCTCATCAATGTAGCTGACAAGGGCAGAAGGTGACTGGCGGTCTGGGTTCAACAGGATAGACACTGTCTCCTTCCAGTATGAGAAGCTGATGCAGGAACTCTGTGCAAAGAGAGAGGGGCTGGGGGGCGCCTGGAGGACCCAGGCCAAGCCCGGCACCCCGCGGGGAGGGCCTTGGTAAGGGGACAAAAAGCAGCCTGCCCTGTGGCCCAGGCAGGGACCACGTGCCCGGGATGCCCCTGAGGGGCCCTGGGTCTGTGTGCCGTTGCCCACCCCCCACCTGGTCGGCTGGGGCACTCACATTCTCCAGGCAGGTGCTGTCCTTGTCCTTGTGCAAGTAATGTTGCTGCCAAAAGCGCAGCAGGTTGTGGAAGTTGTTGAGCAGGAAGCCGGGGTACTTCTTGCTGTGCTCCATCCGCTGCAGCAGCCGCAGGTACAGGGGCAGCCGCTCTTTCCGCCGGGCCAGCATGAGGATCACCAGGCTGGTGTTGAGGCAGCTGACATTCTCCTGCAAGGTCGCAGGTGGCCGGGTTGGGTGCACACCGGCGGGGCCCGGCAGTCCATCGGCAGCCCATCGGCCACCCATCGGCCACCCCTGAGCTGCTCCTGCCCGAACACTCCGCCCACCCGCCACCATCCCCACCCTGACCACAACACCTGTCCTTGTCTGGATCTTGGCTTGGGAGTGACTTCCGGAAACCTCGGTCCCCCGGCTGGGCTGGGTGCATGTGTCAGGTGCAGTGATCATTCTGCACTAGGCTGTGAGCCTCAGGAGGAAAGCCTCGGGGGCTGTCTAACTCATTAAGCACCCCCCACCCAGGGCCTAGCCCCTCTATGTTTGTTACACGACAAAAGAACCACCTCCGAGAGGCACTGGTGTTACTCCCAGTTCAGAAAATAGGGGTGTGAAGCTTGGAGAAGGGAAGACTGCCCAGCACAGCTGGAGGGGTGAAGATGTAGGGTGCTGGGGAAGAGCACTGGACTGGGAGTTAGAAGGACATAGTGCTAATCTTGATTGCCCCAACTCAGTCTGCAACCTGGGGAAATTTGCTACCTCACCTTAGGTCCTATCTGTGAACCGGGGCACTGGGCAAAGCGCTGGGAAGAGATATACCTCGAGAGTGAGGGTGGGAGAGGCAATGTGCTGGGCTCTGGGACGAGGGAAGGCTTTCCGGTCGGGCTCTCCGAGTGCCTGCTGGCCGGCCCTCTCACCTGGGTCAGCGTCTGCACGTGGATGATGTTGATGAGGCGGAACAGGAAGGACATCTGTGTGGGGACCTGGGATATGTAGGCGAGAAGGCGGCACTCGGACAGGACTTCAGCCACTGGGGAGAGAGGCAGAGGTGTAGCAGCAGGGGCCGCCTATGTGCGTATGCCTCTGGCTGATTCTGCAGCTGGGAGCCCCTTGCACTCAGACGAGGATGACAAAAGCTGCCGCAACAGCGACACTGTTCCACCGCCAGGCTAAGCTTCGCTGTGCTCTTGAAGCCCCAGCTGGTCCTTTAGAACCAGGCTTGGGAGCAGCCATCCTGCAGCCCGTGCCCCGCCTGCACCAGACTGCGGCTCCTCCCCACAGGAGAGCGTGTGATCATAGGAAGACGGACTGACGATGCCAATTAAGAAAACTGCGAAGGGCAGTTCAACCCGTCTCCTGACTTCACTGGTTTCTCACGTATCTCCCACGTGTGTCCGCACCCACTGTCGGAGACAGTGCACGAGAGCACTGAGCAGACAACTTCCCACACCATGGGGCAACAGCTGACTGCACCAACGTCCCTGGGGCCACTCCCCTGAAACAGACCCTTTGGGGGCAGAAACAGGAGGCAAGTGGATAAATTACCAAATGACCAAGATACTACTACTGTTTTTATTTTTTAGGTACTGGGGATTGGACCCAGGGGTGCTCTACCACTGAACTACATTCCCAGCCTTTTTTATCTTATCCTGAGACATTGTCTAAGTTTCCCAGGCTGGCATTGAACTTGCATCCTCCTGCCTCAGCCTCCCCAAGTAGATGGGATTATAGGTGTACACCATGGCCCCAGCACCAGGATGCTTCTTGCTATCAATGACAGTGACTTTGACAAGGAACAAATGTCCTTTTTTGGAGGGGTTCACAAATTTGTGAGAGCCTACTGGATGCCCCAGACTCTCTCCAGGGGACAAAAAAGCACATGTATGCACATAAACATCGAAATGTGCATGCAGCTCTAGCTGAGCCATGCCCCAGCTATAGCTCATCCACTACGCATGTTCAGCAGGAAGGCGTCCTGCTAATCCAAGGCAATCCCAGCCCAGAAGAGAGCCGGGTGTCGTGGCGCACACCTGTAATCCCAGTACTTGGGAGGCTGAGAAAGGAGGATCGCAGGTTTAAGACCAACCTCAGCAATTTAGCAAGACTCTCTGCCATCTAGTGAGACCCTGTTTCAAAACAAAAAAATAAAAAGGGCTGGAGGTGTAGCTCAGAGGTAGAGCGCCCCTGGGTTCAATCCCATCCCCCCTAAAAAAAGTTTTTTTGACTTTTTTTTGGGGGGGGGGTTGTTTTTTGCATCTACCTAGCCAATGGCCTTTTTCCTTTTACAAAATGTTGCACATGCTCATTAAAGGAAGCAGAAACAATAGAGAAAACTCAAAGCAGCTGAGCAAATCAGCCAAGACCTGCTACCTTGATGCCAGCCATGTGGGTATCTGGGGCAGCTACTTGTGTCCTGGTGGTGTGACACCAGTGTGGTCACGCTCCACCATTCATCTTGGAATCCTGGCTTTTTCTCACCTTTCATGTCCACCTGGTTTTCAAATCGGTCCAGTGACAGTGTGACGCAGCGCACCAGCATGTTGGAGTCCACCAGGGAGCTGTTGATCTGCTTCAGGAACACCTGGAACTGGAGCGGAAACAGCGCTCACAGGAGGCAGCAGGTGGCCGGCCAGGGCCCGGCGTGGGCAGTCCTGACCAGGGGCTTCAAGGATCCTTTATCCCAGGCCAGCTGCTTCAGACAGACAACCCAAGTGAGCCGCTTCCCACCTGGCAGCTAAGTCTGGCAACACTGTCCAGTGGTTCTGCACTGAGGGTATGGGGATCCTCTTTTACTTCAACTGGTCTCAGCTGGGTTCCTGTCACATTCCCGGGAGTAATATGCCAGGCCGGTTCCTGCTCTGAGCCTCCCACCACACCCCAGCAGTTTTACCCCCACTCATTCCCACCCTCACACCCCCACGAGCAGCCTGATTACCTCCCTGTATTCCAGGGTTCACAAAGAGCCCGGCACAGAGTAGGTGCTTATGAACACTTGCTGAAGACACCCACTAAATTCCAGCACTGTCCAACTGAAACCCAAACCTGAAGACTGGCAGATCAGGGCACCAAGACAACTTATGAACAATGCAGCCAACTCCACGGAGCCCTGGGTTAGCCGTACCTTTGCGTCGGTGTTGATGTATTTATTGAATCTCTTGAATGCATCAACATTGAACTTCATCAGCTCCCCCAGGAGGTCGAAGTAGCTCTGGAGCACATCCCTCGACTTGCACTCGCTGTCCACAATGCAGTATAGGATGTGCTGGGTGAGGAGGGGGCAGGGTGAAGGTGTGGATGTCGCTGCCCCCAATGTCTCCCACGAAGCCTGGCACGGAGCTCAGACTACACGTTTGCTTGGAGCAAGCCTCCAGGTCGATGTAACCTGCAGCCTTGTCTAGATTCTTCTGTGAGGATGCTGGTGGCTCCAAGAGGCTGACACCCTCTCTCTCACTTGCCCAGGGCACACAGCTGCAGCCTCTGACTTGCTCTGTGGTCACCAACATGACCAGAGCTCTCCAGACCCAACATCGGCCATCGCACAAGCATTGAGGCCACTCAACACGTGAAGGACAGAGTTTAAGGGCACATGACACATTTTGACCCCAAGGCTGTCTTTGTGGTTATAAGTAGAATTGTTTAAAGTTTGTACCAAAATCAATGAATTTTTTTTCAAGAACATAAGGCCAATTTAACTCCCTGATAAAGTTTTCTGTAGCAGTTAAACTGTTTCCAACATTTTCCATTTTCATTTGTTTTTTTTTTTTGTGGCACTGGGGATTGAGCCCAGGGGCATTCATTTTACCTCCGAGCTACACACCCAGTACTATTTTATTTTTATTTGGAAACAGGGTCTCGCTTGGTTGATGCAGGTCTCACTACTTGCTGAGGCTGTCCTTGAACCTACAATCCTCCTGTCTCAGCCTCCTAAGTACAGGGATTACCGTGCGCCACCATAGCCGGCTTCCATGTTCATGTTCTTGAAGTTAAACTGATTTGGATCAATTCCTTTTTTATGTGTTTTTTTTTTTTTTTTTGGTGGTGGTACTTGGTATTGAGCCCATGGGCATTCTACCTCTGAGCTACACCCCCAGCCCTATTTTTATTTTGAAACAGGATCTTGCTAGGTTGACGAGAGTCTCACTACTTGCTAAGGTTGTCCTCAAATTTGCAATCCTCCTGTCTCAGCCTCCCAAGTACTGGGATTACATGTGTGTGCCACCACGCCTGTTTTTTTCATATGGATTTTATAATTCATGGGTTAGTTTCTTATCCATATCAATTTTTAAAATTGAACTATAATTTTGACCATTTTGCTCCCCACCTTTTATAAAATTTTGCTTTTTCTACAAGCCATTATTCAATAAAGGGAAATTAACTTTTAGTATCAAAATATCCTCAGGTTCAAAAGGCCTTCCCTTGCTAGGTAACTCTAGGCTTTCACCCTCCTGCACAGCCACCCCCCAAGCCCCTCAATTACCCCCTTAAGCACTGTGGGGAACCCACAGAGGGAAACTCAGGGCAAACACTAGGGCAATCTGCACTGGCATTTAAAAATAATGCAATCGAGTCTGCTCCAGAGACTGTGTAGGGCTCAAGACAGGGAAGCAATCATGGGGCTAGGGAGGATGGCACCGGACACCCTGGCTCCTCCAGACCATACCTCTAGAAGGCCTCGCTTCAGCAGGAACATCTGGTCTGCATAGGAGGTGGTCCCTCGGAGGAAACTCTCCACAGCCCGTGCTTGCCAAAACCTGCAATCCAAATGATGACCCCTAGCCCAGGAGGCTAAGGCTGCCCTCTCCTGGCCCAGGTTCAATTCCCCAGGGATTGGGAGACATTTGCTGCCTTCTCCTTTATTCCACAGACATTTACTGAACATCCTCCAGGCTTTGGGCCTCATCCTAGGCCTTGGAGACATAGCAGTGACCAAGAGAATCCCCATCCTCATGGGGTTGACAGCTCAGTGGGGAACAGTCTTCTCTATGGTACTGTCTGGAAGGGGTTATGTCACAGAGAAGGCAGCATCTAGGATCGCGGAGCTGGCTCCAGCAAGCCCCATATGAAAACATTCCAGGCTTTGCCCTTTTAGAAGAATGGGAGGATGTGGAACTGGGGGCCAGGAACGTGTACAGGAAGCAGAAGGGCAGGTGCAGACAGGCCATGAGTGCGTATGTGTTGGGCGGGCCTAGAAGAGACGTGGCTGATGCTGATGAAGTGGCCCAGAGGGCTCAGCTGGGATCCATGACAGGCGAGAGAAGACAGATGAGGTGGCAGGGACCTACATGGGACGGAGCCTACTGACAGCTTCACACCCAGCCCTGCTGGACTTCCTCCTGCCCAGTTTTCAAGACTCATCTCTGAGGAGTCTAGGAACTCTGAGCAGGCCTCCCTGTCTGCACCCACCCTTCCCGGCCCCGGGGAAGCTCCAGCTTCACTCCTCTTCATGCTGCATTGAAACAGGTGTCTTTTCATGTGTGTTTCCCACAACCCCAGGGAGCGCCACACAGACAGGGTCTGTACCCCACTTCTCTCCGCCTTTCCAGCACCAGAACAGAGCAGTGTTCAGGCCCCTCCTGCCATACTCTGCTGGTCTGCAGCAGCAAGGTGCCACTTACCTGCTGAGCCACACAAGGCCAGTCAGCAGTCAACCCCCACCCCCAACAGTGACCACATTTCAGAGGCGGGTGCTGGGGACTAAAGGAGGCGTTTCTAACCACTTGGGAAACACCCGCCCCTGGGCCCTTCAGAAGTGGCATGTACCTATCCTCAGGCTCACCTGAAAGACGACTCAGCCGGCTCCTTCTTCATGACCTGCAGCAGACGGGTTAACAAGCCCCTTTTTCCATCACACACCAGACTCCTGAAATAAAGAGACAGCACTGGTGGCAGATCTGAGAAGCTGACAGGGGCCTTTGGGCTGGGTGACTCCGATGGCTTAGGTAGATTAAAAAACCCTGGGGACGTTTCCAAGTCTGCAGAGTGCTCTCATGCTCCACCTGGGTCCACAGCCCCCGAGACTCCCGCAGTCATCGAATGAACAGCCACGTGCATTCCCACCACACCTCAGGCCAGCTTCCCTTCCCAAACCTGCTGGCAAGAGGCCAGGCTCAGAAGTGCCAGAGGAAGGCCCATTTCCACAAGTGGGTCTGAGACCATGATAGAATCTGACAGATGGGGCAAAGTCTGTGCCAACAAGGTGGGGCCCAGGTCCTCCCTGCCCCGGGCACCCGCGCCTCTGGGCCTGGCTTCCTGTCTCTGAAGCAAAGGCCACAGGTGAGGCAATGACTCAGGCCCGTCACAGGGGAAGGGAGACAGCCACGCTGGCAGGGGTCTAGGCCCTTAAACTCTCTTTTCAGGCAGAGTAGCTCTGCTTTTATCCCCTGCAGACATTAGAGCACAGCTATGTCCAATTTCATCTGAATAAAGAGTTCTGCTGCCTTCAAAATGAGAAGGGATGGGAAGTCACAGCTCCGGATGGGGGAATGAGGCCACCCTAACTCGGCTTCTGTGACCCGGCGCCTGGTTACCCTGCTCCAGAGACAAGGCGAACACAGGTTAGCAGGTGAGAGGATTAACTCTGGGAAGCAGGCAGAGGGGGCTTCTGTTTGCCCTCCTTGGCACAGCTCCCGCTGGGCAGCAAAGGTGCCCTACGCATGTGACAAGGGGAAAGGCAGAGCACAGGTGATCTTTGGCAGGTGACCTCCTGGAGCCTTTGTCTGCCATCTATAAAGAGGAAGTGATGATGGCACTCCCTCCTAGACTGCAGGGAGGCTACAGCAAGAGAATGCAGGGGACGCGAACAAGTGCCTGGCACGGAGGAGCCCTTGGGACTGTAGCTACACATGAGGAAGGGCATGCATGCACACCTGTGCTGCTCACCATGAGCTCCGGGGCACAGGGCAGCAGGGGGCTGCAGCCAAAGCTGCCCGCACCTGAGCTCACCTGTCAGTGTTGAGGACGGCTTCTACCTCAGGGATGTTGGCCTTGAGCGAGATGGCACTGAGTTCATTCAGCTCCTGACTGTTGAGTAGCAGGTACTTGTTCCTGAAACAAATGGGTAAAAGACAGGCACTGGGCTGCCAGTCAGTACTGCACCAGCGCATGGAGCCTCCTGCTCACTTCTTGTGGGGAGAAGGAAGCCAGAAACCCACCAGGCGCCCCCTCCCCCGGGACCTCTCACCCCTGCACCGGCATTCAGCAGGAGGGCCCCACACCCACCTCTGCCTGCTACAATCACTAACTGGGCCCCTTCCCGTAGCATCTCCAGGCCTTTCTGTTGCCTGCTGAACATTTCTATTTGACTTCTCAAAAGCAAATGTACTTTAGCATGTCTAGTTACACCTGCTGTGCTACTCGGCCCTGCTGTCAAGCTCAGCCCTGCTGTACCACTCCCTGGTGGCCACACACAGGCATAGAAGCAGAGGCCTGGTGAGCTGTGATACCCCCTTTCCCATCCAGCCTGCAGGTCCTGTGCATGCTCCAGCTTCCTAAAGGCATCCCGCGGGAATCGAGTCCTCACACAGCTCCACGGAGACCAGAACAGACTCTGACACTGTCCTGAGTTTAATTTTCCTTTTTCTTTTTTTCCTTTTTGCAATACTGGAGATTGAACCCAGGGTCCCATACACGCTAGGCAAGCTCTCTACTACTGAGCCAAGCCCTATCCCTGTCATTGCACTTAAAATGTTTCCCACTGTTTTTTTTTGGTGGCACTAGGGATTGAACCCAGGGGCATTCTACCTCTGAGCTACATCCCCAGCCCTATTTTATTTTTATTTTGAAACAGGGTCTTACTAGGTTGATGAAAGGCTCACTATTTGCTGAGGCTGTCCTCGAACCTGCAATTCTCCTGTCTCAGCCTTCCGAGTACTGGGATTACAGGCTTGCGCCATCATGCCCGGCTTCCTACTGCTTTAAAATACATAACATACAGGGCTGTGAACACAACCCACAGGCAGGCCCTGTAGAGCTGTGCCCAGAGTCCCGCTTCCTTCTGCTGGGGCTTCTGCACACGCAGGGCTCCAGGCTCAAGCACTCACCCTCTCACACTGGGTCTCCACCCTATTTACTACTACTGACCCTCAGGTCTCAGATGACAAGTTAGTTCTGCAGCAAAAAGTCCCCGAGCGCCTGCTGGCCAGTTGGGACCCCTGCCAACTGTCCTCTCACAAACTGCTCCCAAATACTATGTCCACTTGTCACCATACATCCAATCACCGGTGACATTCTCTGACTAATGTCCGACTCCCTTCCCATAATGTATCCTTCATGACAAGGCCACAGCTCTTTCCATTCATCACTATATCCCCTGAGCCTGGCACACAGAAGTGCTGACTAAAGATGAAATCTAGGGACTCACTTCCTCAAACAACACCAAACAAAAATTGTGCACTCTGTAACCTATCGATGCCTTTGGCCAAAGCAGCTCCCACATGGCAGGGTCAGACATGATCAGAGGGAAGTTGCCAAGTAGAGGCCCCTGGGCCACATTTGTCCTCAAGCACGTTCTATTAGCTTATATAATGTTCCAAAAGAATTTAAACCAACATTTAAAAATCAGAACTTGATTCCCAGCACTGTAAAACAACAACAAAAGAAAAACAGAATGAAAAACCAGGACCTTCCATATAAATCTCAATTTCTGGCTTTCCCTGAAATTAATCAGAAGCCAGCAGCAGGGGTCCAGGTTCCCTGTACATGCATAGTTGCTAGAGCCGAGTAGCAGCCTGTGTGGCAGCCTGTCCTTCTCGCTCACCACAAGGCCAAGTTCAAGGGTCAGCTGCTATTCCTCTGTACACTACAATATTTTCATTATAGCAAAAAATCAGTCCTGTACATTCTCCATGAAAGGTTACAAAATAGAAAATGAGAGAATGAGAGGGCATAATGTATCTCAAGAAAACTGGAGCCGGGCATGGTGGCGCACACTTGTAATCCCAGTACTTTGGGAGGCGGAGACTGGAGGATCCGGGTTCGCGGCCAGCCTCAGCGCACACGCGCGGGCGCTCGCGTGCGCGCTCTCTCTCTCTCTCTCTCTCTCTCTCTCTCTCTCTCTCTCTCTCGTGAGGCCCTCCGCAACTTCGTGAGACCCAGTTTCAAAATAAAGCATAAAAAAATAGGGCCGGGGGCGTAGTGCGGAGGTAGAAGGCCCCTGCGTTCAATCCCCGGTACCGCAAAAAAAAGAAAACTGGGTGGGGGGAGCACATCTCA
>PVJS01042814.1:0-17338 GCA_004027185.1 Glis glis
ACGAAGTTGCGGAGGGCCTCACTAGGTAGAGAGAGAGAGAGAGAGAGAGACAGGGAGAGAAACAGGGAGAGAGAGAGAGAGAGAGAGAGAGCTGAGGCTGGCCGCGAACCTGGATCCTCCGGTCTCCGCCTCCCAAAGTACTGGGATTACAAGCATGTGCCATCACGCCTGGCTCTCCTTTTCTCTTTTTAAGATAGCATCTTGACAAGTTGCCCAGGTTGGTCTTGAACTTGTGATCCTCCTGCCTCAGCTTCCCACATCGCT
This sequence comes from Glis glis, assembly GCA_004027185.1. Classification (NCBI taxonomy): domain Eukaryota; kingdom Metazoa; phylum Chordata; class Mammalia; order Rodentia; family Gliridae; genus Glis; species Glis glis. The sequence goes on from PVJS01042814.1 coordinate 265, forward strand.
GGGATTACAGGTATATGCCATGATGCCCGGCAGTTATATTGTATTCTTAAAAAATGCTGAGTCGATTTTAAATGTTTTTACCACAAAAATGTTAACTTTGTAAAGTAATATATATGCTAATTAGCTGTATTTAGCCATTTTATAATGTGTGTATATATATACATATATATTTAAAGCATGATGTTGCACACAATAAATACATACAGTTTTATCTGTCAATTTAAAGATATTAGAAAAATCTTTTTTAAATCCAAATATACTCTCATTATGGAGAACCAATTGCAAGGGGCCCGCATGGAGGAGATAGAGAAGGGATCTAGTCTGGAATCAATCACAGTAACCCAGGTAGCATAGGATAGCAGCATGGACTGGGAAATTCTGCTGGGGACAGAGACAAGCAGATGAACATAAGGGATAAAGTCAAAATCAATAGATTTGGTGATATATCGGATGTGGAATGTAAAGGAAAGGGAATTTTCATTAATGGCCTGTGGCCAGGCGTGGTGGCGCACGCTTGTAATCCCAGTACTTTGGGAGGCGAAGACCGGAGGATCCAGGTTCGCGGCCAGCCTCAGCTCTCTCTCTCTCTGTCTCTTCCTGTCTCTCTCTCTCTCTCTCTCTCTACTTAGTGAGGCTTCCGCAACTTTGTGAGACCCGGTTTCAAAATAAAGTATAAAAAATAGGGGGTGTAGCGCAGAGGTAGAACGCCCCTGGGTTCAATCCCCAGTCCACAAAAAAAAAAAAAAAATGGCCTGTGTGTCAAGTGTGAACAGCTGGATAAACAGAGGTACCAACACTCCGCCATGGGGATTACTGGAAAGGGAGCAGAGTCTGGAGTCTCTGAGATGTCCTGGAAGCGCTCTCAGGTAGGATATCTAGTATGCAAGTCTGTAGCATGGAAGAGAAATTTGGTAGATATAAATTCATGTACCAAAACTTTAAAAGTGGTTATATATATTTGTTGTTTTTCTTTTTTCTAAATAGAGCTATAGGGATGAAGGGAAATTTCCCCACCACCCTCTGAAGGTTTACTGGTCCAAATTGACAAAGAAACCTGGCGTGGTGGCGCACGCTTGTAATCCCAGTACTCGGGAGGCGGAGACCGAAGGATCCAGGTTCACGGCCAGCCTCAGCTACTTAGTGAGGCCCTCCGCAACTTCGTGAGACCTGGTTTCAAAATAAAGGATAAAAAATAGGGCTGGGGGTATAGCTCGGAGGTAAAACACCCCTGGGTTCAATCCCCAGTACCGCAAAAAAAAAAAAAATTGACAAAGACAGATTAAATAGGAGAAAAGGCCAGCAAATGTATTAACATACAAGAGGAAAAATCAACACCTGCTGGAGTGTGATGACTCAGTGGCCCAGAATTATTCTGAAATTTATATACCCCTTCTTCTATAGGGGAGGGGGAAAATAGGGAATGTCAGGGGAACAGTGATTTTTAGGGGAACTCAATAGGCTTGGAGAACATACAGTGGCCCCAGACAAAGTCTGTTTGGCCCACAGAATGGACAATGGTTTGTAAATGATTCTCTATGGTTGGGAAATAGGTGACAATGGTGTGTGACAGGTCTACCCAGATGTGACAGACTTCCTTCTCCTTTCCTGAGATAGGAGTTCAGTTAACAAAGGCTCAGAGAAGGGACCAGAGAGGACTCCTTTGGTGGCTGGACTAGGATTAGGCAGGTGAGGCATGTTTCCAAAAGCCCCTCCCTGCCTTGGGAGGGGAGGCAGGGGAAGGTCAGAGGGACCTGGATTCTGAGGTAGGTCCAAGGGTTTCTCAGCATGTCAAAACACATGTCTTGGGTTATCATTTTATGAGGCCCAGAATTAGTGATCTCAACAGAACTGTCCCCACCTACCAGGGGAAGCCAAGTCAGTCTGATGCTAATGTCTTCAGCAACCCCATGTTTCTTTTCTATGCGTCTATGCATATCTAACTATCTTCAAAATTGTAACTCGCTGTCCTGAGCAGATCTGTGCAACATAGGGAGAGGGCTGAACAGACGCTGTCAAGTTTAGGATCCAAGTGTCTCCGATGACTGAGGTGTTTCAAGGAGCCCAATAAACAGCAACCTTTCCCCTCTCATCCTGAAGATAAATCAATTGAGAATTTTTTTAAAAAAGAGGAGATGAGGACCAAATACTTTAGTCCTAGCTGAGTTGGAAAGCCAAACTGTATAGTCGACAGATTCTCCACCCAGTTGTGGCAACACTGGACCCCTGGCTCCTGTCCCCATCTCACCCTCAGAATTACCAAGTAGCAGGCATGTTAGAGGAGAGGAAGAAGTGGGACCATTCACCGGTGGTTTCTGTTTCCTAACTCACCCTTTTCCCTGAGGTAGAATGAGGGAAGGGCATAAAAATGCAGAAAGGCCTTAAGTATACAGCTGAAGCAAGGAGACATCGGAAACGGGAGGCAGCGTTCATGCTGGCCAACACCTACGATGAGATAATGTACTTGGCATCAGGTTCATTAAGCAAGCTCTACCACATGCAAGATACTATGCTGTCCCATATATCTCTGAGTAGAGTCCAAGTCCCTGCTGACTAGCAACAAATCAATACTCACTGATTTTCAGCAGAAACTAAATTATAAACAGAATGTTGGGTGTATAATTCTTGTGTGGATCCTGGATTTTGGGGGGGTACTGAGGATTGAACCCAGGGGCATTCTACCTCCAAGATATACCCCCAGCCCTATTTTAATTCTTCATTTTGAAACAGGGTCTCGGTTGCAGAGGGCCTCACTAAGCAGCTGAGGCTGGCTGCAAACCTACGAACCTACTGTCTCAACCTCCCAAGTACTGGAATTACAAGCGTGCACCACCATGCCTGGCTGGATCATGGATTTTAAAAAGAAAAAAATAGTACTCATGTTCATAGCAGCATTATTTACAATAGCCAAAAGGTGGAAGCAATCCAGTGTCTACCAACAGATGAATGAATAAACAAAATATGATATATACAGAGTGGAATATTATTCCACCCTAAAAAGGAAGGAAATTCTGACAGATGCTACACCATGGATAAACCTTGAGGACATTATGCTGAGGGAAATAAGCCAATCATAAAGACAAATATTGTGTGATTCCATTCATATGAGGTACCTCAATTCATAGAGACAGAAAGTAGAATGGAGATTATAGTGACTAAAGAGAGAGAGAAATGGGAGGTAAGTATTTAATGGATATAGAGTTTCAGTTTTGCAAGATGAGTTCTGGAGGCTGACTACACAACAATGTGAACATATTTAACACTACTGAACTATACACTTACAAATATTTAGATTTTTAACAACAAAATAAAACAGATAAGTGTTTTCTTTAGGTATAACATATTGGGAATATGGGGCACAGGATATTCCAGTGTTCCAAAAGTATTAACATCAAATGTGTGTTTTAAAAAATCTTTAATGATGTCCAGGCGTGGTGGTGCACGCTTGTAATCCCAGTATTCGGGAGGTGGAGACAGGAGGATCCAGGTTCGCGGCCAGGCTCGGCTACTTAGTGAGGCCAGTTTCAAAATAAAGTATAAAAAATAGGGCCGGGGGTGTACCTCAGAGGTAGAACACCCCTGGGTTCAATCCCTGGTACCGCAAAAAAATAAAAAAATCTTTAATGAGCTAGGCATGGTGGCTCAAGCCTGTAATCCCAGTACTTGGGAGGCGGAGACATGAGGATCACAGGTTTGAGGCCAGCCTCTGCAACTTAGCAAGACCCACACAATTTAACAAGACCCTGTTTCAAAATAAAAAAAATAAAAAGGGCTGGGGGTGTAGTTCGGAGGTAGAATGTCCCTGGGTTCAATCCTCGGTACCACACATGTGAAAAAAAAATGCAGCCAAGAATAAGGCTTGAAATGTCTCTAACAGACTGGCCTGGTGAGGATGCCGCTCTCACCATCCCTGAGTATTAGATGCTGCAGCTCACACCACTGACACTGTCGGTTCAGGTGCTAGAGGCCACTGCCACCCATACCCCTGTCATTGTTTCCCCCACTAACTCTAACTTACCACAACCTCCAAGTAAGTAAATAAATCCCCCAGAAATGGTCACCTCTGGGTGTACTATGAAAATAATGTGAATCTGACTAGCTAAGGAAGACCAAAGTATATAGGGGGTGGGAAATCAGGGGATGGGGACTTCCAATCAGTCTCATTCTGAAATAGCCAGGTGACCTCTTCGCCCTGAATACACTTCAACCACGGTAAAGAAATGCAATCAAGTCGTTTGAAATCACAAGTTACAGAATTTCAGTACAGCTTTAGATGAGAGGTAAAAAACAAGGAAAAGAGCAGGTTAATAAAATCTGTTTTGCTGAGCGTGGTGGCACACGCCTGTAATCCCAGCACTTGGGAGGCTGAAACAGAAGGATTGCAGGTTTGAGGCCAGCCTCAGCAACTCAGAGAGGCCCTCCATAACTTAGGGAGACCCTATTTCAAAATAAAATAGGGCTGGGAATGTAGCTCAGGCAAAATGCCCCTGGGTTCAATCCCCAGTACCAGAAAAAAAAAGTGTTCTAAATGGCCTACATAGTATATCCATAATATAGTTAACCATCACTTTACTCCTTCCAGGGACAAATGTGGCAAGAGAAGTTGAGGGTGGCAAGACTTAAAAGTAAAACTCCTCGCCGATGTGGCAGCGCACGCCTGTAATCCCAGTACTTGGGAAGCTGAGATAGGAGGATCACAGGTTCGAAGCCAGCCACAGCAATTTAGGGAGACCCTGTTTCAAAATAAAAAATATAAAGGACTGGGGGTGTATATCGGAGGTAGATTTCCTCTGGGTTCAAACCTTCCCCCCCCCCTGCCTAAAAAAAGTATAATGCTCTGCTCTCTTCTGAATACACCACAGACATTTTACAAATTGTTTTTTTGGTGCAGTGTGTGGAAAGGTAAAGGTGTTTTATTCAATTCAAACCAGGAACTGAAAATTTGAGCCATCATGTTCTCAGAGGGATGATTGGGATTTTGAGTGCTTGTAGCTGAGGAAAGAATTCTAGTGTGAAGAGAGAGACAGCAAATCCACCACCCCATTTTGGGGGTCTAGGGACCTGGCCTGAGGAAGCAGGAAAGCAAAAAACCATTGGATAGTGCACAAACTCTGAATTTAATTCCTAGTAACTTTATTTACCAGAGTGTGGCCTTGGGTAATTTGCTCAGTTTTTTGTTTTTGGTTTTTTTTTGGACCCTCAGTTTCTTGATCTATAAAATGGACTGCCCATCTCACAGCATCATGTGGCTATTAAATGAGAGATCGTAATGGAAAGTTCTTAGCCCCACACCTGACATGCAGTCATGCTGAATAAACAGCAGCTACAATTAAATTTTAAGTTTCCAGCCCCAGACAAAGAGTGGAGGCATAAATTCCCTCCGGACATAATGAGAACATTCTGGCTACTGACTGACTGACTGACTGCCATGTAAATCATTTCTAACTCTCTCAAAATAACCCCCTTTAACGGAAAGTCATTCTATGTCTAAATTGGACAAGTACACCCCTTTCACCAGGTTGCCCCTTCCTCTTCCTCTGAAGGCTCTGTTCTGAGTCACCACCATGTCAAGAGTATACTGACAGAAAGGATTTTCAAACAGGTCTTTTTCCAGAGTTTAAGTTTAATTGATATTTATTAAATATCAAACACGTGTCAGCCACAGTGCTGGACACTAGGGGATAGAGAAGTGAGTAAATATTACACCCCAGCCTTGCCCTTGAGAAGCTTCCAGCCTAGAAAGACCGATGTGTGGACAGAAAACACTCTAAGGAGAATGTGGAATGTACAGGCTACAAGGAGAAAAAAAGTCCTAAATTACATGGAGCCCTTTGGACGCAACCTTTAATCATATATCTCTAGCATTTTACACTAGTCTTCAATTTAGTTATTTCCTTAAGAACAGACACCCAGCACGTGGGCACTCTGAGCTGCAGACACACTTTGCAGGGTGCTGCAGGCCTGGGCTGCCTTGAAGGTCCCAGTGAGGATGTGCTGAGGGACCCTCTGCTGGTGTAGCTGGTCCAACTTTTCCCAGGACAAGCCTAATGCTGTAAGTTGTATTATATTTTCCCCCAGAAATACAGTTATTTATCAGCTCCTATGAGAAGTAGTAGAGTATAATGGCTCAGAGAAGGTACTTGAAGTCAAATGGCCTGGGTTTCAGTCCCATCTTTATCACTTGCTAGTTATGTGACCTTGAACAAGTTACTTAAACTCCATGTGTCTCAGTTTTCTTATTTGTAAGGTAGAACTGATAGTAATGGCACCTACCTCATAGGGCAGACAAACTTGTCAGTAAAATATTCCCAGTAAGTGTCATTTTAGTTCTTTTTCTATGTGATACACACCTGGCAGATGTAAATCCAATGGACAGTCCACGGAAGAAGGTCACACCACAACTTCAAGCCTGCTGAATTGTTTCCATGTTTGCCTTAATTACATTAAGGTCTGACATCTGTAGCTCACTACAATAGTCCTCAAATTATGGTCCTAGGATGAGTATCATCTGAGAATTTGTGAGAAATTCTCAGAGCCCACCCAAGCCCGTCAGAAACTCTGGGGATGAGCCCAGAACCTCAGGTTTTAATGAACCATCCTTGTGATTCTGATGCTCACTGAAGTTTGAGAACCAGTGGCCTGTTGCTTAAGATCAAAGGCCCTGGAATTTGCCTGCATGGGTGCAAATCCAAGCTCTACCACTGAGATAGGAGACCCAGTCAGAGCCTTAGAAATATTATTAGGAATTTAGACTTAAGATAAGAAAAAGTAAAAATTCCCCAAACCCCTTCCCCCCAGTTGCCCCAGCAGCAAGCAGGCATTTCCAAGAGTTAAGGAACTGTTTCCTAGGCAACCTAGAGTCACGACCCAGGGGTTTTCCCTAATGTAAACAAGAGAAGGCCAGGCCAGTTAAAGGACTGGAGAGAGCCTGGCGTGGTGGCGCACGCTTGTAATCCCAGTACTTTGGGAGGTGGAGACCAGAGGATCCGGGTTTGCGGCCAGCCTCAGCGCTTGCTCTCTCTCTCTCTCTCTCTCTCTCTCTCTCTCCCTCTCTCTCTCTCTCTCTCTCTCTACCTAGTGACGCCCTCTGCAACTTCGTGAGACCCGGTTTCAAAATAAAGTTTAAAAAAATAGGGCCGGGGGTGTAGCGTGGAGGTAGAATGCCCCTGCGTTCAATCCCCGGTACCACAATAAATAAATAAATAAATAAATAAAGGACTGGAGAGAGCTGGGGGATGATATGTAACTTAACTGCTTTCCTACCTCCTGTATCTTGTTCTGCTAAGGGTAATAAATATCATGCATACTCCTCCCCTCTCCAGAGTGGGGGACCGAGGGTATGGGTATAAGAATCGGTAAATCCTTTGTTTGTTACTCAGTCTCATGGCATTGGTCAACTGAGTCATTCACTGGCGAATTAAAAGAAAGTTGTTCCATATTCTGGCCTCTGGATATCTTCTGTTCTGGGCTCAGGGAGTAAATTGAGGGTCCTGCAACACCACTATCTAGCTATGTAAATTTCAACAAGTTGCTTGATCTCTCTATCCCTCAATTTCCTAGCTGTAAAAAAAATAACTTAAAAATAGATATAAGCGAGCCAGGCATGGTGGCGCACGCTTGTAATCCCAGTACTTTGGGAGGCGGAGACCGGAGGATCCAGGTTCGCGGCCAACCTCAGCTCACTCTCTCTGTCTCTCTCTCTCTCGCTCTTTCTCTCTCTCTACTTAGGCCCTCCGCAACTTCGTGAGACCCGGTTTCAAAATAAAATATAAAAAATAGGACCGGGGGTGTAGCGCAGAGGTAAAACGCCCCTGGGTTCAATCCCCAGTACTGAAAAAAAATAGATATAAGCTACTTTTCATATTATTGTTAAATTATTGCTAGCTTCTTGGGATTATTGTTAGAATTAAATGAGTTGAACAGTACTTGTGTCAGTCTGGGTCCAGTTAGGAGATGGAAACCAGATGAGATATTTTAACAGAGAATTTGATATAGAGGATGCTTAGGTAATCATTGTTAACTAAGTAATTGAAAAGGCAAAAGAAGAAGACTAAGCTATTACAGAAGTAATCCCTGCAGGAAGAAGCTTATAGGACTGGAAGGGACAAAGGAATAAGGTAGGAATTATTAGAACTTAGAAGTCTGGGGTGTTGTTGTTGTTGTTGTTGTTGTTTAGGAGGGAATGCCGCAGCCTCCCGCCTCCTGCCTCCTGGCCCAGATGCTGCAGGGAGGGCTTGGCTCCAGTGCGGGCTCCTGGGGCGTGCGCGTGGGTCCTGCTGCCTCCCCTTCCGAAGTCCGGGCAGCCATGGTGGCGCTCAGGGCTGGGGAGGCGGCTGCAGCTGCTTATGTAAGTTTGGCTTTGCAGGAAGCCCGGCGCCCGCGTGTGGAGAGCCGCTGGGAAGGAGCGGCTTCGTGTGGAGGTGTGGTTGGGGGCTACACCTTTGCTTCCATCTACCTACGTAAATACTGGCAACGGCTGCCTTCCGGTTTGACTCATCTGAACTTAGCAATCGGAACATCTCTACAGAAAGAAAATGCGTCGACGGACGCATGGCCCCTCCATTCTGGTCCACAGAAATCGGAGGGGGTGACTAGAAAAGAAAAACACACTGTGATGGTGCCATGGCTACTGTAGGCTATTACACTCCCTGGCCCCAAGCACCTTTATCCCCCAAGTCCCAGGACTTAACTGACAGCAGTAGGAAGTGTCAAGGTAGGAAGGTTCTGCCTAGGCTGTCCTCCCTCCAGGGCCCAAGTACAACTAAATAACAGGGAGGCGGAATGGTACAAGCATCCTTAAGAGGAGCCTAGAGAAAAATGTGGAGAGCCGCGGCCGGTGCAGGAAGTGGTACGGAGCACATAAGGGCATTTTCTATGTCTGTGTAGCGGTCCCCACCGGTACAAATAGGGACATGGCTCTGCTGGTGAGGAGTATTACCTGAGTGGTTCACCAGCCCATCCTTCCCCCCATGCCCCATAAACCTCACCAGTTCTAGTCCATTCTGTACAGAACTGGGCCTGACACTGCCAGCCACCCTCCTTGCTGCTCCCCATTTGAAAATGGGTACCTGTAAACGAGGCACAGAAAAAAGGGAGGTCTGGTGCGCCCCTGATCAGAGTTAATCTGATCTGAAGATTTTGGTATTTAAGGCAGTAAGATAACAACCCGAGTTGTTCATGGAGTTTTTCATCAGTATGTCTGAAACCATTAAATATAATGACAATGATCATATAACTCTGTTTCTGAAAACACTAAATGAATAGCACCTGGAAGGAGAATTCTGTGATATTGCTATTGTGGTGGAAGATGCAAAATTCCGAGCACACAGATGTGTTCTCGCCGCCTGCTGCGCCTACTTTAAAAAGCTTTTCAAGAAGCTTAAGGTGGATAGTTCTTCAGTAATTGAGATAGATTTTCTTCGTTCTGATATATTTGAAGAGGTTCTGAACTACATGTACACGGCAAAGATTTTCGTGAAGAAGGAAGATGTTAACTTGATGATGTCATCAGGTTAGATTCTTGGGATTCGAGTTTTGGATAAACTCTGTTCTCAGAAGCGAGACATATCTAGTCCCGATGAAAATAATAGCCAAAGAGTAAGTATTGCCTCAAAATAAATCGCCCCACTGGAGACACTGCCGACACTCAGGATGATGATGTGGAAGAAATCAGGGACCAGGATGACAGTCCTTCCAATGACACGGTAGAAGGCACCCCCCCAAGTCACCTACGACAACACTCAGGGTTCAAGAGGCGATTTTGAAAGAGCTGGGGAGCAAGGAGGTTCAGAAAGTAAATTGCTACGGCCAGGAAGTCGAATCCATGGAGACCCCAGAGTCCAAAGATTTGGGGTCCCAGGCCCCTCAAGACTTAACATTTAATGATGGCATGAGTGAGGTGAAAGATGAGCAGACGCCAGGCTGGACGACAACCACCAGTGACATGAAGTTTGAGTATTTGCTCTACGGTCACCACCGGGAGCAGATCGCCTGTCAGGCCTGTGGTAAGACATTTTCTGATGAAGGCAGATTGAGGAAGCACGAGAAACTCCACACGGCAGACAGGCCGTTTGTGTGTGAGATGTGTACAAAAGGTTTCACCACACAGGCCCACTTGGAAGAACACCTAAAAATCCACACGGACTATAAGCCATACATTTGTGAGGTGTGTGGAAAATCCTTCATCTGGGCCCTGGACTTAAAGAAGCACAAGAGTCTACAGCAATGAGAGGCCACTTGCATGCCGCATGTGCGACAAGGCCTTCAAACACAAGTCGCACCTCAAGGACCATGAAAGGGGGCTCAGAGGGGAAAAGCCTTTTGTGTGTGGCTCCTGCACCAAGGCCTTTGCCAAGGCTTCCGACCTGAAGAGGGATGAGAACAATATGCACAGTGAAAGGAAGCAGGTCACCCCCAGTGCCATCCAGAGCGAGACTGAGCAGTTGCAGGCAGCCGTCATGACAGCCGAGGCTGAGCAGCAGTTGGAGACAATAGCCTGCAGCTAGAGGTGGTGGGCAGGCCCCTGTGCCTGGGAGCAGAGACTGAGGCTGCCTGGATGCTATCAGTGAACACCAGTTATGTGTTGGTGGAAATGAATGGAGCATTGTACTCGCTGGACGTAAGGCAGGGCTTGGTTAGGTGTTTGTAAAACTTTTCAAGGAAATGACGTTCCTAAGTTCTGACCAAACAGTTTCGCTGTCCCATGTGGTGGTTACTATTAGTGTTGCCAGTGAGCTCCCCTCCCCTTCTTTTTTATGATTTTAATTTGGGAACTCTCATGTCCAGTTTAGAAGTGAGAAATTTCATTCTTGTTTTTATTCCTCTTACACTCATCACGCTGGTGAGTGCACTGCACAGAGTAATAATAGAGTAAATTGATTTCTTAATCATTACACTTCTATGTGACTTATGGTCAAAACAGCAGTTTTAACTTAATAAACATGCTTCATATAGACGCAGGAAATGCTGGTGGGTGGTTGACCAAGAACACTGTGCAAGTATGAAACCAAGTTCTGGAAATGAGGAATGGTATTAGATTTATTTTTGGTTTGTTAATTTTTTATATCACTGTTTTTCACTGTTTTTGTGGACGAGTAATAGTTGCTTTGCTGAAGTGTTTTTTCATCCATTTTGATTGCCCCGTACCTACCCCAAAAGCTATAGTCACAGGTGCTAAAGGCTGAGTGAACCCCCAGCATGCTGTTTCTTGAGGTGGAGTTCATAGGTTCCTCTTTTGGGGGGCCTGATCACTGCCCACAGGAATTTGTGGAGTGAGCCAGTGGTGAGAGGAGAAAGAGGCTCTGAGAGACAAGGTTTACACAGTTGCAGCAGTTTTGAGATTTGCTAGATCACAATTATTCTTCACTGATTTCATTGAGTTTGTATTTAGGATCAAAAGTAGGGCAAGAAACAGATCTGCTTATTCAGATACATTTGTGTAACTTAACAAAGTCATCAAGCTTTTGGGCTCCCTGGGGCACATGATTTATCCATAAAGAAGATGCAATGCTTACTGAAATTAATAAATCTAAAATCTAAGTGTGTAAATAGTAGTGTTGGTCTTACGTATTTCAAATACAAGCAGATGGCTGTGCCTTTTTGCACATTGGATTAAAGTAACTTCCATGAGAAACAGACATCCAACCATTTTTAACCAATATTAAAGATCGTCACACCAGTTGTTTGTTTTTGAGGTATATTTTATCACTGGTTACAGTTTTAAGTAGAAGTTAATTGCCTTTTCATAGCTGTAAATCAGAATTATAAAATCTGTATCAGACTTGATGTACTAAATGTTCTTTTAACCATTTCCTTAGAAATATATTGAAATGCCAACAATGGTTTGAATTATGTTCTGTAAGAAAGTATTAGTTATTTTAGAAGATGAACAACTGTAAAAAATGCCAACTTTAAGATTCATCTTTGGTTGCTAGGATTTTTTAATACATTAATTTCATTACACAGTTTGTTACATTAACACCTGTAATGACTATTATGGGAAAAGTTTTATTTTTTAAATTGGTGTATATGTTGTGCCCAAGATTGTAGGAAGAAGATGTTACCTTCTAAAAAATTTTATTTATTGGTAAAATGTTTAATTTAGTTTAAAATTATTTAATTTTTTTTCTCAAAAGTTATTTATTCTGTACTAAAAGTAGTCCTGTCACTGTGTTTCTATGCTGCTGGTGAGGGGAACTGACTGCGGTTCCAAGGCTGTTTTAACCAAAGCAAAGGAAAAATGATTTAACATCTTGTCGATAGTTACTTCAACAAACCATATTTTGGGCCTTCATTTTTGTATATAAAAGAAAATATGCTTCTATCATTCGTGTTTTCATTTTTTTCATAGCAACCTTCCACACGTCCAAGGTTCAACCAAGATGTGCTTTCAATACTGTCATAATCATGGTTTTACAGAGTTGCAACTTTAACATGTGATATTGACCCCTATTGAAACCACATAATCATGGTGGGACCCCTCAAAAGAAACATTAATTCTCAGCACTTTATTTGTATTATGCAAGTATTTATCATTTGGCCTATTTTGCCTGAGAAATATATTTGTGTTATAATTTAAAAAAAAAAGAAGTCTGGAGGAGAGTCTGAGTGGGGCGGAGATGCAGAACTCCTGAGGAGGAGGGACCCTCCGGCTATGCTGGTGTCTGCATATTAGTGAAACTGCAAACTGAGTTGAATGTTTCTGGAATGAACTGCTTCTGCGGGAGCGAAGTAGCAGCATGATAGCCACATTGCTGGATTGTGATGACAGTATTAAGAAACCAACCAGAAGCAGGGCATGGTGGCACATGCCTGTAATCCCAGTACTTGGGAGGCTGGGTTTGAGGACAGCCTCAGCAACTTAGTGAGACTTTCAGCAACCTAGCGAGACCCTATTTCAAAACAAAAAATTAAAAGGGGCTGGGGGTGTAGCTTGGAGGGAGAATGCCCCTGGGTTTGATCCTCAGTACCACACACACACAAAAAAAAAAAAAAAAATAGAAGAAAGAAAGGGAGGGAGAAACCAACCAGAAACTCATTCCTTCTTCTTTCTCAACAGAGCCTAAGAGGAAGAAGATAGCAAAGAAGAAGTGTGATTTATAGAGGCCCAGCCCCTGCATCACAAAGACAAATGTAGAAAGTGAGACAATAGTTGAATAGCTGGTCTAGTGCTTGATAATTGTTAGTGGTTCTTATTCATGGTTATATTCATTGTTAGCATCAGAACCTTTGTGTTTGTTTTCCACACATTTTTATAATTTAGCAATGGCAAGGTGCAGTAAAATGTTTAAATAATTGAAGAAACAAACTCACTGGAAAGACAACTACAGCTGTGCTGATGGCTGTTAGGCTGGAATATACCATGCCGCAGGTCATTTGTCCACTGATAAACAGCAGGGGAGGGGTGGCCTTCAAAATTACAGGAGCATGGTGGTACACTCCTCTTATATCTGCTACGTGGGAGGCTGAGGCAGGAGGATCACAAATTTGGGGCCAGCCTGGGCAACTTAGTGAGACCCTGTCTCAAAATAAAAAATAAAAAGGGCTGGCGGTAGAGCTCAGTGGTAGAGTACTTGCCTAGCATGTGCAAGGCCCTGGGTCCAATCCCCAGAACTGCAAACAAACAAACACGTGACCTACAAAATACCATTGTGTAATGTGTATGTGTAATGTGTATGGCGTGTAACAAAACTAAAACTTTGAAAGTCAAGGATTTGCAATTGGTACCTCCATTTTGTAGTCTGAGAAATAAAAGTTCAGAAGGAAAAGTTGTTTATCCAAATAATGCAGCTAAGAAGTGACAACAATTTGAACTGAGGTCTGATTCTTTGTGCCTCAATTTCCTTATCTGCCAAATGAAGATAATAGTACCCACCCCATAGAGCTGTTATGAGGACTAAGTGTTTTAATATATGTGAGGCACCTCGGAGACCATCTGGCATACAAGTAAGAATTCAGCAAATGTTGACCATTGCTGAAATTTCAAGTCTGAAATTTTTTTAAATCATACCAGGCTATCCCATCACATGTATTCATTTTCAAAACAAAATATTATAGAATTTGGGGGGTTGAACTACAAAAGGAAGGGAGGGAGGATGGAAGGAAGAAATTATATTGGGGAAAATTTATTTAAAAGTTGCTTTTACCATTATCTGCTATTAAATCTTTCTGAAGGCAATCATCCATTTTGGATTCTCCACAACTACAGACAAATATTTATTAAGCACCTGCCACATGGTAGTTGCTGGAGATGTAACAATGAGACTAACACAGCCCTGGTCCCACTTTTAAAGGTCCCTGAGGACTTAGATAAGCAATGACAATACAGAATAAAGGCTACTATGGGTGCCACACTAGGTACTTTGGAAGTCTATAACAGGAGAACCTAACCTAGACTTGAGGAAGTCATAGAAACTTTTAACAGAGGAAGTCACATCCAAATTGGAAGCTGAAAGACAGGTTGAAGACTGACAAACTTTCTAAACAAAGGGACCCTCATGGAAAAAAAAAAAGCCTAAACTGGGTGTTGTGGAACAGACCTGTAACCCCAGTATTTGGGAGGCCGAGACAGGAGGATCCCAAGTTAGAAGCCAGCCTCAGCAATTTAGTGAGGCCTTCAACAATTTAGTGAGACCCTGTTTAAAAACAAAAAATAAAATAGGGCTGGGGGTGTAGCTCAGAGGTAGAATGCCCCTGCGGTTAATCCTCAGTAACACACACACACACACACACACACACACACACACACACGCCTAGAGGCAAGAGGGAGAAGGAGCATTGAAAGAACTGAAGGAAGCTGACCGTGGTATGGGCATTGGAGTGGCCAACAGATAGAGCTGGAGTGGTCCCCAGAGCCAGTTCCTGAAGAGATGTGTGAGCCACAGCACCCTAGACAATAACTGGAGAGCAGTGTAGGACTACCACAGCAACAATCAGATGTGCACTTTAATATCAGGTCTGGCTGGGAATGGTGGCACATGCCTGTAATCCCAGTACTTGGGAGGCTGACACAGGAGGATCGCAGATTCAAGGCCAACCTCAGCAACATAGTAAGAGTCTCAGCAACTTAGCAAGACCCTGTTTCCAAACAAAAAATTAAAAGGGTTGGGGTGTAGCTCAGAGATAGAATGCCTGTGGGTTCAATCCCCAGTATCACACACACACAAAAAAAAAACAAAGATCAGGTCTGCATGCCACAGGAAGGATGGCTTGGGGTGAGGTAAGACAGGAAGTGGGGAAATCAGAAAGCAGCTTCCTTTTTGGCCAGATCAAAAGCAGCTTCCTATTGGACAGCCAAGTGAGAGGTGAAGGCGGTGTGAAACAGGGAAGTGGCCTAGGGGATGGAGAACGTGAATGGATTCAAGGAATATTTAGAAAGTAGAGCCAACAGGATTTGATAAGTGATTAGAGGTGGGCAGTAAGGAACAAGGTAGGAATAAAACAGAGAGGAATCAAGGGAAATGCCCAAGTTTCTACTTTGGGCAGCTGGATAGATGTTGATATCCTTCACTGAGATGGGGACACAGGAAGCAGAGAGGGTTCAGGAAAGAGATAATGGGTTTAGGTCTAGACAGGCTGAGTGTGAAGTGTACGAGGTCCATACAAGGGTCATCCTGGTGGAGAGGAACTGTAGGTAGGTAATTGGATTCTCTACAAGCACTCCAGCACGGTTTGAATGTCCCCACCAAAACTGATATTGAAATTGAATCCCCAGTGTGAGGTATTAAGAGATGGGACCAGCCAGGCATGGTGGCGCATACTTGTAATCCCCAGTACTTGGGAGGCTGAGACCGGAGGATCCCAGGTTCACAGCCAGCCTCAGCTACTTAGTGAGGCCTTCTGCAACTTAGTGAGACCCTGTTTCAAAGTAAAGAATAAAAAATAGGGCTGGGGGTGTAGCTCGGAGGTAGAATGCCCCTGGTTCAATCCCTAGTACCGCAAAAAAAAAAAAAAAAAGATGGGACCTATGGGAAGTGATTGGGTCATGAGGGCTCTATTTTTATGAATGGATTAACCCTTCCTTGGATTAATAGGTTGTCAAGAGAGTGGCTTTGTTATAAAAATAAGCTGTCTCTGGCACGCTTGTTCTGTCTCACTACATGATGCCCTGCACCACCTCAGAACTCTGCAGAGAATCCCCACCAGCAAAAAGGCCCTCACCAGGGGCAGCCCATCAGTCTTGGACTTCTCAGCTTCCAGAACTATAAGAAATAAATTTCTTTTCTTTACAAATGTCCCCATCTCCGGTATTCTATTATAGCAGCAAAAAAAAAAAATACTAAGATACCGTCACATGTCTTACTTTCCCTCTTCAACTGGTGACCACAGCCCTACCTCCCCAAGCTGCTGAGCTCTCTATGAAGCAACCAATACATGCCTTGAATACCACCTCAGGATAGACAAGGGCAGACAATGGTGCCCACCCTCATGTGGCATCATTTGCTAAGGTCTTTCAATTGCCTGCTTACATGCCACCCTGTGTAAATTTAGGAATGGTGCCACCTCTGGGCAGGTAGAGAAAAAGGCATCCCTTCCTCACCAGCAGATGCATCCCCACTCAAGGTGCAGTTTGGTGAGCTGAGCTTAGGCAGGATTTCAATCCGAACGTGTCCCCTCAACATAGCCCCATGCTGAGGCCACACTACCAACTCCCGAGTCCACACACTGGGTATAAGATGCATCCACATAGCTGGGTGTGGTGGCGCATGTCTGGAGGCTGAGACAGGAGGATTGCAGGTTCAAGGACAGCCTCAGCAAGTAGTGAGACTCTCATCAACCTAGCAAGACCCTGTTTCAAAATAAAAATAAGAGCCGGGTGTGGTGGCACACGCTTGTAATCCCATTACTTGGGAGGCTGAGACCGGAGGATCGCAGGTTCATGGCCAGCCTCAGCTACTTAGTGAGGCCCTCCACAACTTGGTGAGACCCTGTTTCCAAATAAAGAACAAAAAATAGGGTTGGGGGTGTAGCTTGGAGGTAGAATTCCCCTGGGTTCAATCCCCAGTACCGAAAAAAAAAAAATAGGGCTGGGGGTGTAGCTCAGAGGTAGAATGCCCCCAGGTTCAATCCCCAGTACCAC
>PVJS01042815.1:0-17337 GCA_004027185.1 Glis glis
GGCCAGCCTCAGCTACTTAGTGAGGCCCTCCGCAACTTTGTGAGACCTAGTTTCAAAATAAAGTATAAAATATAGGGCCGGGGGTGTAGCTCGGAGGTAAAACGCCCCTGGGTTCAATCCCCGGTACCACAAAAAAAAAAACAACAAAAAAACAATAAGTGTTTCAATGATCTGATCAGAAGAAATTGGTTTTATAGACAAGGGTTAAAAAAAGCAGAAACAAAGAACAAAAAGCAGGTTACTCATTTCAAATGTATTTTCCTACTTTGACAAGGGAAACCGAACAGTAGAAAAGTAACAGATGGTTAACACCAGGTTACTTTTTTTGGTGTGAGGATTAAAGCAGAGGGAATTTCTTTATTATGCTGATTGAAACTAGCCTGTTTGGGAAATTTGGCTGTTATCTCTCATTTCCCCTGTTTTATGGAAGGCCAGATGAGCAGCTTAGATTTGGTTTGGTGACAGTAGAACTTTAGCATGGGTGACTCCATTTTGATTTTCAGTCTGTTCTGCTGGGGCCCAGTGCAGGAACTTAGTTCAAAACAATGGTCTCATGTAATTTTTGCTTAACAAATCATATAGCATGTATGGACCAGAAAGCAGAGTTGATAGAAGGAGTTACTGTAGTTTCGTCTGTAATTGACCAGGAGAAGATGAACCGGTTTCTACATGGAACAATACTATAGTCATGAAGGCCTTAGCTTGCAAAACTACATTTCCTATTATTAACAAGCTAAGAAGCTAAGGGGAAGCTAAGAAGGACCACTGAAATCTAAAATCAGAAAGAACAATGTACATACGGAGATAAAATCCTAGGTGTTTCTGGCACATAAGATAGTTACATAAACCAGAACCCCAAATCTACTGTAGGAATAGCAGGCTTCTGTGTTTGTGTGGATAGTGTAAGTTAAGAAAGTGTTGTAACAATTGGGGATACCAGTATGGCTCAGAGAGAATGGAAGTAAGCCAACAGAAAAGTTTTCTTCCTTAACATCGCTATATTACAGATTTCTTGTGCTTCTCTTTTGTAATGAAACATATCCATTCTTTTAGGCACTTTTCTCTCTTCTTAAAGCAAGTAAATGCTTTCTTCAAAAGAGATATTATCTGTAACCCTAGGTTATGGAATTGAACAAGCAGAGCATTTCTGTGGCCTCTTTTTGACCACACTCTTTCCCTCCACCTGTCTCTCTGCTTCCTGAATTCTTCCAAATCCAGGCCCCTTTTAAAATCCCTTAGGCCCAGGGATGCTGTATGCAGGTGCTTTTCAGAATTGTTTTTGTATACTGGTTAGTTAGACCTTCAAGAATTTCCACTTCGGCCCAAAAAAGGTCACTGCACAGATGCAGAAACGAACGTCACGATGAAGCAACTGCCCCACAAGCTTAATTGCTGTCTATGATTCTGACTCATTGATTATTGTGCTTAGAACACTAAGTGAGCTCTGGCTTTGACTTGGCTTCTTTAGTCAGAGGCTCACCCACACTCTCTTGCCCTGAACACATGGCCAGGCTGCAAGTCATCTTCGCCTTTGTTTTGCCTGCTGCTCTGTTTTCCGTATTAAAAATATTGTCTCCCTGGTCCTGAACCAAGCATAACCTTGATTCAGTAAAAGATCATAAAAAATAGGCTGCTATTCTGGTATTTTCCTGGTAATGATTTTGTGTTGTAAATTTTTCCCAGTGATCAAATCTCACAAGTTATATTTTCAATTATAGTTCAACATGTTGAAGTATATTGCACTTAATTATGTTGGTTAATTATTTGTCTGTCATCTGTAATGTCTGCGTGGCAGCCAAATGTCTAAATCTGGGAGCAAGCCTTAACTTCCTTGAGTCTCTGGTATTCCACTGCTGCAAATAAAATTTCAACGTGCTCTATGTTTTTTTTAAAATGTATCTGTATTCATCTTAAAATGCATTATTCAGCTTATTGGGACATTATTGGAAGATAAAGGCATGTTAGTAACAGTAGATCACTGCTACATTGTCTCCAGAATCTCATCTGGTCTGCTAATTTTCTAGCTTGGGTATGTGTGTATGTGCATAGAATAGTCTATAGTAAAAGTGAATTTATTGCTTTTAGATCATGCAATAGAGTAGTGTACACTAAGTTTTGGAACTGTATTGTGAGAGTCCATGAAATATCTGTCTAAATTTTATATTCTGGATCTTTCTAATTCCCTTCTTCTCCCCCACCCCCCCAATAAGCATTTAGTGGGATACAAGACACTGAAGACATGAACGCTGATGAATGAATGCTGCTCTTGACTTCAAGGGCGTCCGAGTCAGGTAGGGGAAGGACGTGTACGTGAGGTTATACAATGGAGAGAAAAATTCTTAGAGATTTGTGTAGTGTTGTGTGATGACATATTTAGATCCCTAAGATTTATCTTCCTCTGTCATCTCCTCCCAGTCTCTCCTTTGTCTCTTTGTTTTTTTGTAGTTTCCTATTGCTACTGTGACAAATCACCATATATTTAGTGGTTTAAAACAACTCGGATTTATAATTTCAGCATTTAGGGTCAGAAACTCAAAATAAGCCTCACTGGGTTGACATCAACATGCTAGCAGGGCTTTGCCCCTTCAGGAGGCTCTGGGGGAGAATCCGTGTCCTGTTTCCAGTTTCTGCAAGCCATTTGCATTCCTTGGCTGGTGGCCCCCTCCTCAAAGCCAGAAATCGCATCACTGTAACCCCTGCTTCCTCTCCTTCCTCCCTTGTTCAGTTATAAGACCTTGTGATTACACTAGGTCCACCTAAAGACCCAGGATAACCCCTATCTGAAGGCCAGCTGATTAGCAACCTCGATGCCATCTGCACCTTGAATCCATCCTGGCAGCTAACGTCACCTACGCACGGACTCCTTGGGTCAGGTCAGAGCCGGTTTTGGTGCCACATTCTATGTGGATGGAGGTTACTCTCTCCAGTTCATACTGGATGCCTTCAGTGTCCACATCGTTTAGAGAAGCATACTAATTCTTTTTTTTTTTTTTTTGCAGTACTGGGGATTGAACCCAGGGGCATTCTACCTCCGAGCTACACCCCCACCCCTATTTTTTTATTCTTTATTTTGAAACAGGGTCTCACTAAGTTGCGGAGGGCTTCACTAAGTAGCTGAGGCTGGCTGCGAACCCGGATCCTCCTGTCTCAGCCTCCCAAGTACTGGGATTACAAGTGTGCGCCACCACACCCGGCTATACTAATTCTTTAATAATGTCAACTCACCAGCCAGCACACACATTTCCCAGGTTGTACTGTAAACATGTATTCATAAATTCCCCCCCCCCCCGGAAACTTTGTTTTTGCCATTAAACAAACTGGGTTACTTCTGCCTGGAAGTAGCATCACATCTATTAGAATTTTATTTATTTTTTATTGCCAAAGAGCATTCCACTTTACTTATCCTCTCATTGGTTGATGGACATTGGACTGTTCTCACTTTGGGGCTATTATGAATAATACTGTTACAGAACTTTTTTCTGTTTTTGGTGGTGCTTGGGATCAAACCCAGGGTCTTGCACATGCTTGGAAAATACTTTCTCACTGAGCTACATCCTTAGGTCATGCTATGAACATTTGAGTAGAAGTTTTTGTGTAGAAATATTTTTATTTCTTCTGAGGATATACTGAGTGGAATTTCTGGGTCAGGTGGTAACTATATTTAATTTTTTTTGGGGGTACTAGGAATTGAACCCAGGGGCATTCTACTTCTGAGATACACCCCTTCCCCCAACCCTTTTTAAAAAGGGTCTTGCTAAGTTACTGAGGGACTCACTAAGTTGCTGAGGCTGATCTTGAATGTGTGACCCTCCTGTCTCAGCCCCCCAAATACCGGGATTATAAGCATGTGCCACTACGCCCAGCTATATTTAATATTTTGATGAACTGTAAGACCATGTACCTGCATCATTTTATATTCTCAACAGCAATGCATGAGGACATAAATCTCTCCAAATCCTTGCCAATGCTTGTTATCAAACCTTCGTTTAATAGCCATCCTAGTAGGTAAAGTGCTATCCATTTTGGTTTTGATTTGCATTTCTCTAATGGACAGGGATGTGGAGCATCCTTTCATGTGCTTATTGACTATTTGTACATCTTCTTTGGAGAAATGGCTATTCAGACCCTGCCCATTTAAAAATTAGATTGCCTTTTTATTATGAAGACATAGATTTTTTAATGTATTCAAGAAACAAGTCCCTTATCAGAGGTATGGACATGGATGAGCTGGGAAGTGTCCTCTTGTTCCATCTTTCTATTCCTTCTATTTTTGGAAGAGTTTGTGAAGAATTGGTATTAATTCTTCCTCAAACATCTGGCAGAATTCACCTGCACTTTTTAGTTTGATAAGCCTTTTTTTTTGTGGTACTGGGGAGTTGAACCCAGGGGCATTCTACCTCTGAGCTATACCCCCAGCCCTATTTTTTTAAAATTTTGAAGCAGGGTCTCACTGTATTGCTGAGGGCCTTGCTAAATTGCTGAGGCTGGTCTCAAATCTGTAATCCTTCTGTCTCAGCCTCCCAAGTTCTGGGATTACAGGTTTGCAACACCAAGCCTGGCATGGTGGTAAGCTTTTTGATTACTAAATTAATCTATTTACTTGTGCTCAGATTTTCTATTTCTTTTAAGTTCATTTAGGTAGTTTGCCTCTTTCTTGGAATGTGTCCATTTCATCTAAGTTATCTAACTTGTTAGCACATGTTCATAGCATTTCCTTATGATTACTTTTATTTCTGTAATGTTGGTAGTAATGTTCCCTCTTTCCTTTATACTATTAGTAATTTGAGTTTTTCCCCCTTTGTTCAGTCTAGCTAAAGGTCAGTCAATTTTGTTGATCTTTTTAAACAACTAATGGTTGGTTTTGTTGCTTTTCTTTATTGTTTTTCTCTTCTCTATTTTGTTAATTTCTACAATAACTCTTATCATTTCCTTTTTTCTGCTTGCTTTGTGTTTGGTTTGTTCTGCTTTTTCTAGTGTCTTCATGTGGAAGGTTAGATTGTTGATTTAAGATCTTTCTTTTTTCTCAGTGTAGGCATCTGTAGCTGTAAATTTCCTCTAAACTTGGCTTTAGCTGCATTCCTTTCCAAGCTTTGGTCTGTAAGTCTTCATCATCATTTTTTTTTCATGAAATGATTAAAACACATGGGTTGTTTTCTGAGCTCTGTCTCTTCCATTGCCCTCCCCCATGTTCACTTGGACTTTTCTTTTCTTTGCTCCTTGTCCTGCTCGACTTAGATTCTACTCTCATTAATCTTTCCTTAGTGAGGGTGCTATGGGCTGGATTATGTCCTCTTCAAATTCATATATTAAACCCTAACTGACATTTGACCATACTGGAGACAGGGCCTTAAAAGATGTGGTTAAGATTAAATGAAATTGTAAGGCTGAGTCCTGTGTGAGACCCAATAGGACACACACACACACACACACACATACACACACACGTATATGCACACATCTATCTATCTATCTACCTATCATCTATCTATCTATCTATCTATCTATCTATCTATCTACCTATCATCTATCTATCTATCTATCATCTATCAATCTCTTATCTATCTATCTGTCATCTATCATCTATTTATCTATCTATCTATCTATCTATCTATCATCTATCTATCCATCTAGCTTTCATCTATCTATCATCATCATCTATCTAGCTACATATAAGATATTAGCTTGTAGCCCAGCACGGTGATGTATGCCTGTAATCTCAGTACTTGGGTGGCTGAGACAGAAAGATTGCAGGTTCTACACCAGCCTCAGCAACTTAGCGGGGCCTTCAGCAACTTAGTGAGACCCTGTTCTATGTTCCAAAATAAAATAGGGTTGGAGGTGTACCCCAGTACCAAAAACAAAAATAAAAAAAACAATGCCCCTGGGTTCAATTTTCCAGTACCACACACACACACAAAGCTTATCACACTAAAAAACACAGGTGGCTCATGCTTGTAATCCCAGTACTTGGGAGGCTGAGACCAGAGGATCGAGGTTCACGGCCAGCCTCAGCTACTTAGTGAGGCCCTCCACAACTTAGTGAGACCCTGTTTCAAAATAAAGAATAAAAATAATAGGGCTAGGGGTGTAGCTCAGAGGTATAATGCCCCTGGGTTCAATCCCCAGTACTGAAAAAAAAGAAAATCCTCCTCCCCCAAAAAACCCCCCAAAACAAAACAAAACAAAAATCCCAGATATTGGCTCGCGTGATTATGGAGGCTGAAGAGTCTCACTATCTAAGATTGGCAAGCAGAAGACTAAGGAGATCCGGTGGTGTAGTCTAAAGGCCTGAGAGCCAGAGAGCTGGTGGTGTAGATTTCAGTCCAGGTCTGCAGGTCCGAGAGCCAGGAGCACCAAGGGCAGAAGGTCCATATCCCAGCTAAAGAAGTCAGGCAGTGAGTGAATTCAACCTTCCTTTACCTTTTTGTTCTATTCAACCTGTAGTGGATTAGGTGATGCCGCCCGCATTGGAGTGGGCACCTTCTTCACTCAGTCTGCCACATCAAATGTTAGTCTCTTCCAGAAACAGCTTCACTGCCACACCCAGAAATGTTTTATGAGTTATCTGGGAATTCTATGGCCCAGCAAAGTTGACATATAAAATTAAGCATCCATAGGCTTGATAGAAGTGACATCCTTATAAGAGGCAGACCCCAGAGCTCCTCCTCTGTGCCCTGTGAGCACGTACCCTGGAGACCCAGAGTACATGTTAAGAGGGACCTCACCAGATGGATTTTCTGGAACATTGTTCTTGGACTTCCCAGCTTCCAGAACCATGAGAAATAAAATTCTGCTATGTAAGCCACCAAGTCTATAGTATTTTGTTCCAGCAATCTAAGCAGACTAAGGCCGAGGAGTTTGCCCTAGATGTAAGCTCAAGACCATGTTGTGAGAATTCCTAGGACCACGGCCATTTCAGCACCTGCCGAAGTTCCCCCAGCGCCCTCGCTCTCGCCTGTGAACCGGGTATGCAGGATGCCCTGCTGGTCTGTCTTGGTGCTGTGCTTAGGCAGGTCTCTTGGAGATCTTGGAAGCTCCTGTTTTCAGGGCACACAGATGCCCCACTTCCCTCTTTCTACTTTCTTCCACAAGAACGCTGACACCAGGTGGGTCTTGCCAATGTTGGTGATTCATCGTTACTTTTCAGATTTTGGGTTCTGATCAACTAGTTTCATTGTGGATCTTTATGTTCTTTTGGTGGCTTTATTTTACTTTAGAGATTACTGTGAGTAAATAACGGTTCCTTGAGCTCCTTAGACCACACCTAGAGACCATTACGTACTTTTAAATCTTGATGAGAACTGCAGAGTACTGCTTCTGAGGCAGAGTGGTGGTAACAGACTATCTTGGGTTTTTCTCAGAGTGAGGAGGTCTCAGAATCTGCTTAAACCTGATGATCTGGTTTCCCTAAATTTCACTGTGTTTAAAATTTATCTCTGAGCCAGTTCTAGTGAGCTTCATAAGGGAGAAATGGGAATTTTAGATCATTCCATCTCTGTATTAAAAATATTTCTCCAGCCGGGCGTGGTGGGGCACGCTTGTAATCCCAGTACTTGGGAGGCTGAGACAGGAGGATTGCAGGTTTGCAGCCAGCCTCAGCTACTTAGTGAGGCCCTCCACAACTTAGTGAGACCCTGTTTCAAATAAAGAAGAAAAAATAGGGCTGGGGATGTAGCTCAGAGGTAGAATGCCCCTGGGTTCAATCCCCAGTACCGCAAAAAAAAAAAAAATTCTCCAACTTAGAAAGATAAATGTGTGTACCCAATGAAATTCTTAACCCTTTAAAACCACTTTGTTTAAAAATAACCAGGCTTGATCATCTATTGGAACTAAAATTTACAAAGTTCTTAACTATAAAGTTATCTAATTATCTAATTTCAAGATAAACCTAGTTATTAGCAATCATAACTAAATCATGGCCAATTTTTCATTATAAGTTTAGAGACATGGAATTTACATTAGGTTCCCTAAATCAGTTTTTTTTATATGTGTATGGGTTTAAAAGACTGAAAACTTCTTTCTTGAAATGCTGATGTATAAATCTGGGGCACATCCTACTTTAAGAAATTGTTCTATAATAAAATATAAGGCTTGGGGCTATTTTTAAAAAAAACAATGCCCTAATATCTTTGAAAGTTTCACTTGTTCAGAGACAGAATAATTGATGGAATTAAAATCAGAATTATGTTTTGAATTCCTAGTTCCCTTGGTCTAATTATCAACTGCGATAAATGTATTTCAATTTTTCTGCATATTTCCTCATTAACGGGCAAAAAGCTTTTGATCTTTGTCCCATGTGGAACATGGGGAAGGAGATATTAAAAAAACAGGAAAGAACAAAATAAAACAGAAAATGAAAATTAGAAGACTATTTACTTTTACATATCTTAAAAGCTTGAATGTATGCATCTCAATAAATGAGGTTTCTTTGGTGATTTTAAAAAATAGCAACTCAATGGTCTCCAAATAGACTGTTTCATTCCATTCAGTGTGTTTTAACTAGAATTTGTCTCTCTTAGTAACAGAAGTTTCCAACTTGGTCCCCAAGTTTCTTAGTGATAACTCTCCTGTGGACCTTCTAACTGCTGGGGTATAGAATAAAAAGAAGCCAGGAAGAATGGTTCAGGATCTGGGCAGCTCTACTGCCTCCAGCAGCTAGCAGGAGCATTGCTGTGGAAGGAGGGAGCTGGGAGAGCCAGCGCGTAGTTTACCCTGGACAAAGCCCTGACCCTTCTCTATGAGCTCACCCTCAGCCTGGGCCTTTGTAAGTGGAAATATCTCTCATGTTCTCCACTTGACATGCTATCATCCCTACATCAAGTAGGCACCCTATGAGTAAAAAATGAGAATAAAACTCAAATGCTGTCTCTTCTATGAAACCCACTTTGATCTCCAGTCAGAACTGATCTCCGATCCTTTCTTCTTTGGCCGCCTACAGGGTCCTGTTATGACACAGTTCCTGTCCAGGTCTCATGCTGAGTTCTTTACCAGAGTCAGGTGGTGATAAATTGTATATCCCACTGGTGGCCCTACCTGTGTATTTATGCCATCCCACAAGGTCTTCTAGGAGTATGGCCGACACTTCTTTCCCCAGGACATGAGGATGATGGTAGTGGTGTTCCTTCTTCTTGATTCGGGGCAGGGTCTTGTGTCTCTCCTGGCTGCCCCAGTGGAGTACGGTGGCGGGGATCCCTCGTGACTCTGAGGCTAGCAGGCTAGGTCACGGAAAGGACAGACTCTTGTTGTTGCTCTTTCCTTCTCATGGTGCTTATCCTTGGTACCCGGCCACTATGCTACAGAGAAGCCCAGGACTCTGCTGGACTTGTGGCCAATAGTGTCAAACACCAGACATATGTGAAGAACCAGATGATTCCTGCCCCAGCCTTCCAGATGCCCAGATGAGGCCCCAGTCATGGTTGGGGGGAGATCAAGCATCCCACCAGACCCGGTCTGATTTCCTGACCCCAGAACCACAGATACCATGAAAGATAAAGGATCATTATTTTGTTACTAAGTTTCGGGATAATTCCTTGTATAGCAATAAATAGTTAATAGAAAGGCTCATGTAGTTCCATATGTAATTTTTTTTTTGTGTGTGTGGTACTGGGTATTGAACCCAGGGCATTCTACCTCTGAGTTATACCTCCAACCCTATTTTTTTTTGAAACAGGGTCTCACTAAGGTATGGAGGTCCTCACTCAGTTACTGAGGCTGGCTGTGAACCTGCAATCCTCCTGTCTCAGCCTCCCAAATACTGGGATTACAAGCATGCGCCACCATGTCCTGCCATATGTAAATGTTTTATCTTTTGTTCCTCTCCCACCTGTAACTTGTAACACCTTTGTTACTATTAGCATGATTTGCACATGAAATAGAATCATATTTCTTTAAATGATTCTGAGGATTAAATAAGATCCCAACCACGAAAGGGTCTGGCAGAATGTGCAATAATACGAAGTACTCAGTAAATGTTAGCTGAGCATGAATTTGTTCTTATGTTTAAAAAAATGAATTTGCTCCCCTCATGTATCATGCATGCATGACACAAACGGAAACAGCCTGGTCTCATCAGGTCAGGAAAGGCCAGCCCCGCCAGTTAGAAAGTCAGTCAGTGTAACTAATTACCATCACACAGACAAAACTGCAACTTATTTGATTAAATTTTCCACTTCTCATCTGGTAGCTCTACATCATATCTGTATTCCTATTCTGTCCTTTCTTTCATTCCCTTTCCTTTCCTTTTAAATCCTCAGATGAGTTTTTAAAATATCCATTGCATTTGTTTATGTGACTTAAGTCTGGGGAAGGTCTGATTGAAATTTCTTAAATGGCTGGACAAAATTGCACCCCAACTCTGTGTTTGCACCCTGATACAGGAAGTGTCTCAATGAGTGCAGAGCCGGATGGAGACTTGTGGGCCTCTGGGCAGGTGAATAATTTATTTTCCCTTCGCATGGATAGTTGTGAAATATTTGTGAAATATTTATTAAGAAGGCCATCCACAATCTAGCTCTGTAAGAGGGAGATCTGGCTGTGATGTCCATGGCTGATGGTTGCTTCTCCGTCCTCCCCAAGTGCACTCAGTGTGAGGAGGCCAGCCTCCTCGAGTAGAGGACGTTCCTGCACTCTAGCAGGGACGTACAGAACACAGTCTGTGCCAGTGCTTTGTTTGTGTGCATAAACATATCATTTTTAAGGAGATTTGCAAGTCCCTTTGTGTGCAGGATAGCTGCAGGGATTGCAGCCCTGGTGTTACAGTGTCTGGACACTTGGTTTCCCTGAGTCCTTCTCACTTGCCTTTCCAATGAGGCTGTTGGATAAAGTCACTGTTAAAGTTCTTGCCTGTTATATGTTTTGTTGGCATATAGAGCTGTATGATAAATCAGGATAGAAAAAAGGAGAAAACACACGAATTACAAGAGAAATTCAAAAGAACTAACCGATGTATCCTTTTAGTTTAATTAAAATGGAATTCCGACATAAAATTTCCATCTAATTTAGAGCTGACACTTTAAGGATTTTTGTAATATCTTGGTGAGCCCAAACCAGTTGTTAATGTATAACAAACTATAAGAAAAAATGGAAGCCAAATGAATCATTGCCATTTTGATCAAATTACTGCACAATTTTTAGAAATAATAACATGAGAATCTGGATATCACTGCTGCGAATGCATTGCTAGGTTGCTTTGTATATAGTTCTGAGAAGTTTGTCATCTGATGCTGTGTATCAGTCAGCGTTCTCCCAGCTTTAATCTACATCCCGTTCCTCTCCCCGTCTCTCTTCCTCCACCTTGAGGTGAGCAGCTTTGTTCTACCACATGCTCCACCATGACGTTCTGCTCACCACTGACCCAGAAACAATGAAGCCAAGTGACCCTGGACTGAAACTGTGAGCCTAAGTACATCTTTCCTCCTTTCAGTTGATTTTCTTAGGTATTTTGTCACAGCAATGGAAAGCTGACTAACAGAGGTAGAGTGTGTGCTTAACATGCTCAAAGCCCTGGGTTCAACCCTCAGCACCAAAAAAAAGGCCTACTTGAGCCCAGACTTTGCCTAAATATTTAACTATTGTATGTGTGTGCGTATTTATGTTTTTATTTTCTTTTATGTCCTTAATAACATGTGAATTTAGAGGTTGATATTCATTTCTGTTCTTTTCTGTATGCCTCCCTGTCTCCGGCTTAGAATTTAGATATTAGACACATCTACCTCTCTGTATCTTTTTCCTGTCCCTATACACTATCAGAGTATAATTTATTCTCATGAGTGAGATGACAAAGCCGAAAAGAATCATGTAGCCCTGTAATAAGTAAGAGTTCTTTAGAGCACACAATTAAGAAGTTAAACACTAAATCTCTAACAAAGTTAATTTCTTACTGTGTTATTTATATTTTTCTAGAAGCTCACTCAGCTTCTTGGATATGTACAGACACTTTTATCAAGTTTGGGCAGTTTAAGACTATCATTTCTTTAAGTATTCCTTTGGACTCTTTCTGTCTCTGTTCTCCTGCTGGACCCCTATCTTGCATATGTTGATCCCACAGCTCTGGGAGGCTCTGTTCATTTTTCTTTTTCCTTTCTGTTGGTCAGACTGGTTCATCTCAATCGATTTACCTTCAAATTCACTGGTTATTTCTTTTACCTGCTTGAATCTCTGTTGAGTCTCTCTAATCAATTATTATTTATGATTCAACCCCAGAATTTCTAATTGATTATTTTTAAAAACAATTTTAGTCTCTTTATTGATATTTTTCCATTTGGTAAGAAATCATTTTTATTTTTCTTTAGTTTTTTTGGCATGGTTTCCTATAGTTTTTTGCATATATTTAAAATAGTGTTCTGGTTTGGATATGGATATTCTCCCAAGCTCATGTGTTGGAAGCATGGTCCCCGGAACACTGAGGTTCTGAGGTGGGGTTGTAGGTGATGATTGGATCTTGAGGGCTCTGACCTCATCATTGGATTAATCCACTGGGTGAATTAATCTATTGATAGCTGAATGGACCAATGGGAGGTAGAATCTAGTTGGAGGAAGTGGGTCTCTGGAAGCGTGCTCAGGAAAGGTTTATCTTCTCCCTGGCCCTTCTCTCTTCCTCTGCTTCCTGGCTGCCGTGAGTTGAGCAGCTTTCCTGCACCACACCCTGCCACCATGATGTTTCTGCAAGGGAGTCAGCTGATCATGGACTGAGACCACCGAAACCATCAGTCAAAATAAACTTTTCCTCTTCTAAGTTGCTCTTGTTGGGTGTTTTGGTCACAGTGATGAAAAACCAACACAAATAGCTAATTTAAAATCTTTGTCTATTCGGTTCAACATTTGAGCTTCTCTTGATAGTTTTTATTGAGTGCTTTACCCCTGTTTATGGGGCATACCTTCATTTTTCTTTGCATGCCTTGTCTTATAATTTTGTTGTTGTTGAAAGCTATTGAAGTCATTTAAAAGTTACTTTAAATGTAAACTGATATAATGTGGCAGCTCTAGAAGTTAGAGGTTCCCTCCTCAGGACTTGCCATTACTGTTTGTACAGTTACTTTTCTAAACTGATCTTTAAAATCTGTGTTTGTCATATTTGGTTACCAAAGCCTTAGCTTAGTAGTTAGTTAATGATTGAACAGAGATTTTCTTAAGTGACTCCAGCCATGAATTCTCCTAGTTTGTGCTGAGGGGTTCTGTCTCAGGGTCAGCCTTCACCACCCAGCCAGGCCATCGATGACTCTTCCTCACCCTTCACTTCCTGCTCGTACAGAGCCTCAAGGTCAGCCAGATCTGAGAGCGTAGGGCCTTATCAAGTCTTTCCTGGCACAGGTACAACTCAGAACATGTACATGGCCTTTGAGATTCACAGGAATATGTCAGAGCTTATCCCAAACTCCAGACATCTTTTCTTCAGCTTTTGGTTAGGGTATTGTTTGTTTCAAGTGTTATCTACCATCTCAGGCAGCTGCATACAAATACTGTGAGAAAAAGATGTTTTAAAATTTAATTTTTTTTTGGTGTGTGTGGTGCTGGGGATCAAACCCATGGCCTTGTGTATGCTAGGCAAGTGCTCTACCATCTAGCCATGCCCCCAGATGAGCCATGAATCAGGTCAACTAGAGACAACCTATGAGTGAGGTCTTCCAGGGAGCCATTGGATGTGTCAAATAATGACAGCTCTCTAGAGAGTGGAGCTTTGAAGGAGATCTAATCCCTTTCTGCTCCCTCTGGTGGCTGCCAGGTGATGGTTTTACTGTGATGGTGAGCTATTAGTTTTCAAAGCTGCTGTGGGACTGGAGAGGGAGCTATGGGAACAGAGCAAGTTGAGCCACCATCAAGCTTGCTTTTCTTACCAAGATGCAGCCTTTTCTTGAATGAGCGCTATCTGGGTGTTGTAAGCCTTTGATTAATTTCCAGTGTTCTGACAATTTTTGCTAATTTTCTTGTTTTTGGAGATCTTTCCTTTGTCCTTTTTGCTGATGTCACTCTATCAGTGTTACTAATTTTTTTTTTTCTGTTTGTGTAGCCTCTGTCATTGTTATTGGTGTTAAGCAACCAGGAAGATTAATAGTAAAGTAAACCATAGTTCATGAAATGATTTATTGATTAACAATGAATAAAAGGAAAATTCAGAAAACAGGGACATTCTTTTTAAAGATTATAATTTATCTGGGCATGGTGGTACATGCCTGTAATTCTAGTACTTGGGAGGCTGAGACAGGAGGATTGAAGGTTCAAAACCAGCCTCAGCAATTCAGTGAGAATTCAATTCTCAGCAACTTAGCGAGACCTTATTTCAAAATAAAAATAAAAAAGGGCTGGGTCTGTAGCTCAGAGGTAGGATGCCCCTGAATTCATTCCCCAGTACCCCTTCCCAAAATATATATTATTTAGAACAAAATAACTTTGAAGATGTAGGACTGTGTGTTCAGGCACAAATCTGTAAACACTTGATAAAGGACATTATTTTTTGTAGGTATTATAATGTAGTGATTTGTATTTTCTGTCTTTATATTTGTCCAATTTAAAATATACAATTGAAAACAAAGCTATTCTGTTTATCTTTAATAAAACATGTAAGAAATTGTACCAATGATACTTCATTCAAACAGGTACCATTCAATAATAAATGAGTTGTAGCTGGACTATGAATTCATAAAAAGAATATAAGGCTATGTTTGCCTTGATTTAAAATCAAGAGTAAAAGAATTGTTTGCAGTCAGTGACCCAGAGTCTTTTATCATTACATGCAGAATATACCTTATGCCTCTCTTTCTTATTTTCATTCATATGAGGTAGGATAATAGAAGAATAAAACTTTGCAAATCTCAACTTTGAATTTGAAAAGTTCATAATGAAGATATGCAAATTATTTTTAACTCTTTCAATAGCAAAAACAATATCAATACTAACAAAATGTAAAATTTCAATAATACTTTCTGTTTTTGTGGTACTGGGAATTGAACCCAGGGGCATTCTCCCTCCTAGCCTTATTTTATTTTTTTATTTCAAAACAGTCTCTCACTAAGTTGCTGAGGCTTTAATAATACTTTTTTTTTTTTTTGCGGTACTGGGGATTGAACCCAGGGGCATTCTACCTCCGAGCTATACCCCCAGCCCTATTTTTTAATTCTTTATTTTGAAACAGGGTCTCACTAAGTTGCGGAAGGCCTCACTAACTAGCTGAGGCTGACCACGAACCCGGATCCTCTGGTCACAGTCTCCCAAGTACTGGGATTACAAGCGTGTGCCACCATGCCCTGCTTAATAATACTTTTTAAAAGTGTTTTTGTGCATGCACATATGTGTGTGTGTGTGTGTGTGTGTGTGTGTGTGTGTGTGTGTTTGAGTGCTGCAACAATCCTATAATATTTATAGAAAGGCAGAATCAACACATTTTATTGATATCCAGAAGACTTAACTAGCTTGCCTCCAATCAAATGATCGTGTGCTGAGACTGAGGAAGAGGACCGGGAATTAGTATTGACTAGTGCTCACTCTAGCACTAATAAAAGTGCTTTATATTGTCTCCTTTAGTTCTCACAATAATATTTTGACCTGGAAATCAATATCCCCAGGTTTTAGAGAGGGTAGCTAAAGTTCAGAATGGGTAATTAACTTGACCCAGATCAAAACCCTAATAGAAAAAGGCCCTAAAGAAGTGAACGCTTAAGCCAGGCGTGGTGGCGCACACTTGTAATCCCAGTACTTGGGAGGCTGAGACCGG
The DNA here is from genome assembly GCA_004027185.1 of Glis glis. Lineage (NCBI taxonomy): Eukaryota > Metazoa > Chordata > Mammalia > Rodentia > Gliridae > Glis > Glis glis. Next base: position 15,707 of record PVJS01042815.1, read on the forward strand.
AGGATCCGGGTTCGCAGCCACCCTCAGCTACTTAGTGAGGCCCTCCGCAACTTAGTGAGACCCTGTTTCAAAATAAAGAATTAAAAAAAATAGGGCTGGGGGTGTGTAGCCCAGAGGTAGAATGCCCCTGGGTTCAATCCCCAGTACTGCAAAAAAAAAAAAAAAAAAAAGAAAAAAAGAAGTGAAAGGTTAATAAGCACAGAGCTTTGCTGCTCTTAAAGCACAGACAATTCTCTTTATTCCAGGCTCAGTATTCTCAGGATTGGGGTATGACTGATACAGGAGAACAAATCCCAAATCCTCAAAGGTGAGACAACTAGCTGTGTGTGGAATATATGTTCCAGGGCTCACAACCCCCAGGGTTTGGGCTAAGTTTAGATTTTTCCTGAAACCACAGACTTACTCCTCTCCGTCCCTTTCCATATCCTATTTCTCCTTCACTCCTTCCAGGTTTTTCTTTAAAGGTAAATAAATCACCTTCACCTACATTGTTGTCACTGATTCTGCTCCTAGGAAACCCAGCCTAAGGCAGCCGGTACCAGGAGTGTCCTAGAAACAGTAAGAACGGGGCACTGTGCTCCGTGGTGCAGCTCTGTGCGGCTGCAGCATCACTGTGGAGACTCATGTGGAGTAAACGCATTGGAATGTGAGTGTCAGGGAGGCATGGCTGTGCAGTGTCCCTGTCACTTGAAAGCCACCGAGGGAACTGGGATACACAAGCACAGTGGAATGGGGAGCTGAGGCTGGGCACTAGTGGTGCAAAAGGGAGAGAACATGGCAGGCTCCGGCTGGCTTCTCACAAGTACAGTATGAGAATCGAGGGCTTCCTTAACAGCGCTGGAAGTGACTCTTCTTCCCACCCCATGTCTCTGTACAGGCTCGTTTTGACCACGGCACGGTATGCCAACCACTTTAATATGAGTTTTGCAAAAGAGAGTTTATTTGCAAGGTAGTCAGGCATGGAGGTGGGAGAGTAGCAATCACTAGTTCTGGACACTAACCTATACAGATCAGCTGTAGATCATCTCAGCTTTGTATAGATGGTACCTCTGGGTGCAGGTATGATGATGGTAACAGTTGCCTTCATCACTTTTCAGGGACTTGAACGATGCTTTTGTCTAAACCACCAACTCTTGCAAGTGTCTGATGGGTGACCCTTTGATGTTAAGAGACCCAAAATCCCACTCTCAGATCATGCTAACATCCATTTTCTTTTTTTTTTTTTCAGTACCGGGGGTTGAACACAGGGGCATTCTACCTCTGCGCTACGCCCCTGGCCCTATTTTTTATACTTTATTTTGAAACTGGGTCTAACGAAGTTGTGGAGGGCCTCACTAAGGAGAGAGAGAGAGAGAAACAGGGAGAGAGAGAGAGAGAGCTGAGGCTGGTTGCGAACCCGGATCCTCCGGTCTCTGCCTCCCAAAGTACTGGGATTGCAAGAAAATGGAAAGATCTGGAGAGCATTATGTTAAGCGAGATTAGCCAATCACACAAAATGAAGGGTCATATGTTTTCACTAATATGCGCAATATAGGGAGTAGTGGGGACACAAAAGGGTCTCCAATGACAATGGAGAACCCTCAGAGGTGCTAGGGAAGGGATACAAGGGAAGGGGAAGGGTAAGAAAGTAG
>PVJS01042816.1:0-17336 GCA_004027185.1 Glis glis
AAAAAAAAAAAAAAAAACAATAACAAAAAACATTTTTTAAAAAGGGTTGGGGGTGTAGCTCAGAGGTATAATACGCTTGGATTCAATCCCCAGTACCAAAAACAAACAAACAGAGATCCCACAGAATATGCTGAGGCGTTTCTTGCAGCTCCATCTCAGCTCAGCCCCATCCTGCACCCTTCACTCCCCAACAAGTATGGGCCCTGAAGATATCCCCCAATTTCCTACATGCACTTCTCCATCACAGAGTCTGCTTCCTAGAGAACCAGGCTTAATCAGAATGTCCCAAGGATTAAATGATAATTCTGGTATTTGTTTTTCTAAAATTCTAAAATTGTATTGGTGCAATATAATTATACATCATAGTGAGATTCAAGGTGACACATTCATATATGCAATTGAATTAAATAGAAATTTCTTATAAGAAGAAATACAAATGGCCAAGAAATATATGAAAAAATGCTTAACATTATTAGCATTCAGGGGAATGTAAATCAAAACTACACTGAGATTTCATCTAACCCCAGTTAGAATGACAATCATCAAAACTAGAAACAATAACAAATGCTGGTGAGGATGTGGGGAAATAGGAACCCTTATACACTGTCGGTGAGGTTGTAAATTAGTACAGTCAGGATGGAGGTTCCTCAAAGGACTAGGAATGGCATCATCACATGACTCAGCATTACCACTCCTCAGTGTCTTTCCAAAAAAATTAAACTTAGAATACTATAGTCATACATGCATATACATGTTTATAGCAGCACAATTCACAGTGACAAAATTATGGAACCAGCCTAGGTGTCCACCAACAGATGAATGGATAATTCTGGTATTTGAATATCAGGGCATCTGATTTTGTTTTGTCTGTGGTTTCTACTATCTCAAACTATAATACTTTTGTTATGAATATTCACTATGAACTCATGTGTCTATGAACTCATGTTATCTGTGGACATTCTCTGAGAAAGCTCTTTTTAAGACATTTTCTAAAAAGTATTTATGTAGGTTTCCACTGGAGCTCTAAGAGATACTACCAACGCAGGATCTTTAAAATAAGTTTTCAGTTTGAATTTGTTTTAAAGGCAACCAGGTAGGATAAACTGAGGCTGAACACCTATATGAAAGCGAATTTTTTAATTGCATATTCAAATGGAAATTTATGTTACTTCCCCACCCCCTTCCCCAAACAAGGATGGGCACAGGAATTTGCTCGCTATCCCCTTATGGAGAGCACGTTCGTTTCTAGTATATTTTTACAGAGATAGTGTAGTCTTTGGAGATCACACACCTATTTAGGGGTCTCCTATGAGCCTCCCCCTTGAGCCCACTTAGCTCTCTCGTTAGACCCCCCATAACTGCAAAAGGATTAAAGGGGTTTCTGGCAAATGTCTCTAATGCCAAAGCCAAAATCCAACTTATTTTATTTTCTGATTACAACTCTGACTTTGTTTTTAGCCTCTAAGATTCCCTTAATTTATTGCCAGTTCAGAAATTCTTTTAAAAAGACTTTAAATGCAATACTTCCAGTTGCTTTAAACAAGAGGGTTATAAAATCCGCCACACTGCAAGAAACAGATACAGCTTTATCACTGTTGACCATGACTATATTTTCTGAATGTCCTACCCTGAATTCGAGAATAGCCAGATCAGATGGCGAGTGTAGGTCATAGATTCTATTACCCTCATGAAACCCATAAATTTGATTTGTTTCTTATCCCTAGCCTAACCCATAACTCTAGCCAGAGAATGACTGCATCCTGTGTATGATATGGTCACAGAGATTCCTCATAGCTCTGAGGCCTCTGAGGCCTAGCCCTCGTCTGTTGCATCCTGCTGCCCTCCTGAGCTACCCACCCCAGGATATCTCCACCTGCATTTCTCAGTGGTATATCTGACAAATAAAAATTGCATATACCCCTATCACTCTATACCTCAGTCATGATGGATAATTATAATGCACCAGTAAAAGTACAAAAAATTGCATATATTAAAATATACAATGTAATGTTTTGATATATGTATACATTGTGACAGGGTCAATACAATCAAGGTAATTCACATAGCCATCACCTCACATAGTTGCTTTTTTATGTGTGTAGTGAGAACAGCTAAGATCTACCCTCTTAGCAGATTTCAAGTATACAATACAGTATAGTTCACTGTAGCACACTGTTATACATTATATCTCTAGAACATATTCATCTTACATAACTGAATTTAGTAGCATTTCACAAACATCTTTCCATTTGCCCCTCCCTCAACCTCTGCCAGCCACAATTCTAATCTCTGCTTCTATAAATTCCACTCTTTCAGATTATCCACATGTAAGTGAGATAATACAGTATTCATCTTTCTGTAATCAGTTTATTTCACTTAAGGTAATATCTTCCAGGTTCATTCACATTGTTGCAAATGGAATGATTTCTTCCTTTTTTGAAGTTTAATAATATTCCATGGTACATTTGTATATGTGTGGTACTGGGGATTGAACCCAGGGGTGTTCTCCAACTGAGCTATACCCCCAGCCCATTTTATTTTTACTTTGAAACAAGGTCTCAGTAAGTTATCACACACAGGCCTCAAACTGGCAATGTTCCTGTGTCAGTCTCCCAAGTACTGGGATTACAGTCACAAGTCACTGCACCTGACTACCACGTTTTCTTTACATGTTTATCCATCAATGGAAATTTATGTTGTTTCTGTATCTGGGCCACTGTGAATAATGTGGCAATTGTTAGAAACAGATTTTAGGGGAGTATTAAATAAGTACTCACGAACTCAAAAGTAAGTTGGCAAGGTACTTTACTTCTGTGCAGAAGGGTGCATGCACACCATGAAATCATGAAATCGAGGCAAGCACACCACATGAGCAGTCTGCACTCTCTTGTATCCTCCTGATGTGTAGCCCACTGGATCATCCCCCATTGGCTGGGGTGAGACCTCACAATCTAATCCGGTTGGCTAGTTTCCCACTGGGCAAGTTTTTTCTTTAGAACAAAGGTGAAATAGGAAACCTATACTTCCAATAGTGGAGCATACAGATACATGCACCAGAAAGTTAAAAAAATGGATTCCTAAACTACTGTTACAAAATGAATACTGGTCAGTTTTTATATGACCTTATAACTTCAATAAAAAGATCATTTTTCTTTCTTACACAATGAACATGGGAGTGCAGACATCCCTTTAAAATGGTAATTTTATTTCCTTTGGGTATATACCCAAAAGTAGGATAACTGGATCATATGGTAGTTTTATTTTTAATTTCCTGCAAACAGCTTGGAGTGTTCCCTAGTACTTAACTTTTCTGTGTATCTCCGACTTCATCTTTTGTTTAAACTCTGAGCATTAAGTTCCTGCCTAATGCCAAATACAGATTTTTGTTCTACAAATGTCCATACCTGGAGTCTCTGAAAAAATTTAAATCCTAATTCTTATTTCCTTCTTTCCATCCCTTCCTTTCCTTTCCTTCACTTCCCATCTCCTTCCTCCCTTCCTTCCTCTCTTCCTTCACTTATTCATTCAATCAATAATCTCGGATCACCTATTCCATGTTAGGTACTATTCCAGGCATTCAATATACAACAACATTAAACTAGCCAAGATCTCTGCTTCCCCCAGAGTACATAACCAGATGGAGAAAAGGATAAGAATCAAAGGAGCATAAAAACATCCAGACAGTGATAAGTGACGAAGGAATCCTAACAGGGTTACTGGATTGCAAGTAACTAGTTGGCAGAGGGAGCATGAGACAAGGTATTTAAGGAGAGACATGTAGAGGAGGGTACCTTAGAGCTGTATAATGAGAGAGAACTGACAGTGCAGAAATCTAGGGGAAGAGTCTTCCAAGAAGAGGGAGATCCTTGGCTGGGGAAGGAATTAGCTTTATGCATGGGAGCAAAGGGAAGATGAAGTAGGAAGTCAAAGACCTGCAGGAGGGCAACGCAAGGGAACAGGGTAAGCGCAGATTAGGAGCGGGAGGGGGAGGCTGAGTTGTGTAGGAGTTTGCTCATTTATGAGAGATTATCAGCAGAGAAGTGTCATGATCAGCCTTAGGTTGGAAATGACAGCTTTGGCAATTGTGTGGCAAGCGGGGAAGCACTTAGGTTGGTGGGAGGCTCTTGTGGAAATCCAGGTGAGAGATGATGATGATGATTTGGACCAGGACACAGAAATAGAGATTGGAGCTCTATTGCTCCTACAGATGGGAGCTTGTCCACAGAGCACCAGGTAGAAGAATCTTGTTCAGGCAGACACCTAAGCCTTAGGCAAAGATTTTTAGACACTTTAATTCCAGACTCAATCTGACCACTTACCTACTTTCTCTCAAATTCCCCACTATTCCAGTTAACTAGGGTCATGGTAATGTTGTCCTCAGATAGTGACTTAAAACATCAGTCATCTATCCACACTAATCTGTGGGTCATCTGGGGATTGGCTCATACAGCTGTGGCCCAGCCTAGGGGACAGGTGGCTAATCTAGGCTGACCTCCAATAGAGGGACTTGGCTCTGCTTCCCGTGTCTCTCACTCTCCTCTGGGGACCAGCAGGCTGGCCCACGCGTGTCCTCCTTGTAGGAGTGGCAGAGGTATAGCAGCACAAGTCCAATCACGTGGTACTTTTTAAAAGCTTCCTCTAGTATCATGTATGCTAACATCTTATTGGTCAAAGCATGACTCAGAAAGCTAACCTGGAGTTAAGAGACTGAGAATATCTTCTGTCTCTTTTTTAATATATATATACTTATGTTGGTGCATTGTAATTATACTTCATAGTGAGGTCCAAAGTGATACATGCACACATTACTTGGTGTATTTCCCTCTTCATTCCACCCCTCTCCCCTCTCTTCCCTCCCAGTATGTTAGTAAGATTAGTAGTGATACCTTCATATATGGACATAAAATTATTTGAACTGTTTCCTTTCTCAAATCTCCTTTTTCTCCTCCTCACCTCCCACCCCCAATCCCTTCCCACTCTTCTATTGGTATCCTCATTTATTTGAAGTCCTTTTCATTTCCTACTTTCTCTCTAGCTTCTACATATGAGAGAAAACATATGACCCTTGACTTTCTGAAATTGGGTGATCTCTGCCTCTTTATGAGAAGAACTGCAAAGTCACATGGCAAAGGGCATGGATATAGGGAAGGTATCTTAATCAACATTCTCACTGCTGTAATTCAAAACGACTGACCACACAACTTAGAGGAAGGTTTATTTGCTCAGAGTTTTGGAGATTTGGGGGTTCAGTCAATGTCAGACCAGGTCTACAGAGCTCAGAGCATGGCGGCAGGAAGCAGAGACAGAAAGTCTCTGCTCTCACATCACAGAGACTGAAAGCAAGAAAGCCAGCAAACAAGAGGAATCAAAACAAAAGCACAGTCCCTAAGGCCACACCCCCAGGGAGCCACCTTCTCCAGCCTAGGTTACCACCTAGTAAATCCATTACAGTGAATTTATCTACTGATGAGATTACAACCCTCATGGCTTAATTGCATCAACTCTGAACATTAAAACACAAGTTCTTCAGGGGACATTCTGTATCTAACCATAACAGATGGATAAAGACTGCCACCATTAATGCAATTACCACATGCATACTCCTATTCATGCCTCTGGCCACAAGACTGACAGTTCAAATACAGTGGATATTTTGGTGCAGTGGATCATGCTCTCTTCTATGGAGAAAGCTCAAGTAGGAGTGTTATTCCAGCAGGGCTCAAAGCAGCCATTGCTGTTCAGTAAGTGTGTTAGCCTTTCCTCACTGTGACCAAATCCCTGAAAAGACAACTTAGAGGATAAAAGATTTATTTTGGCTCATGGTTTCAGATTGTAGTTATCTAGCTCCATTGCTATGGGCCTGTGGTGACACAGAGCGTCGTGGTAGAAGGGTGCCTCATGGAGGCAGGGAAGCAGAGAAAGAGAGGAAGAGACTAGGAACAAGATGTAGTTCCCAAGGGCACACCATCAAGTACCCACTTCCACTAGGCACCACCTCCTACAGTTTCTACTACTTCCTAATAATGCCACCAAATTATTAAGCTGCTGATGGGGTCAGAGCCCTAGTGACCTGATCCCTTCCCCAAAGCCCCTCCTCTGAGCATGGCTGCACTGGGGTACAAGCCCTCAACATATCATCCTTTGGGGGACATTGCAGAATGAAACCACAATAAGGAAGATGTCATTGCTGCTGCAGCTGGCTCACAGTCCCCAAGGGAAGGTCCTGATCATAGGTGTTCATTAATATTAAAGGAGATGGTCACTCTGACAAGTAAGAAGGATGCAGCTCTCGGTAGTGAAAAATAAGCAGACCTCTGAAAGAATGCTGTTCTGCAGACAAATACAAACTAGGAAAATGGATGGGGCTTCCCAAAAGGAGTCTACAGAGTTAATATTTCAAGAAATGCTGTTAACTACAAATCTCGAACATGAACGAGCCGCCATGTCCACGAGCGATGTGACACCTGCAGCTCATCTGTCCCCAGGTAGGTGAGGCTAAAGCTTCAGACGTAGTGTCATCAATTATTCCACAGTGACAAAAAGCCTCAGCCTTCTCATCTGGCAGGTACTCTCCATCAGGGGAATGAGAAGCCAAAACCAGGTGAGGGTCAGATGAATAATGAAGGGATATTTTGGACACTTCCTGAATGTGTGGTAAGAAAGAAAGTTGGCTTTCTCCTTGCAGGGTGGGTAGGGGGAAGACATACCTGCTCTTTGTTTTGATAGCAAAATTTTGCACAAAATAATGTGCAAAATAGGTGTTAAATAAACAATTGATAGCAGTGCTGAGTTCGCCAAGTGTAAGGCACATTGAATTAGTCAAATGGCACATGCATTCCCTGTAGGGTTAGACCAAGTGGGGGAAAAAAACCTGTAAACTGTGGCCTCCATGTGTGTGCATGAGTGTGTTTATGTGTACATTTAACCTTCATTCCACAAACATCTATTATACACTTCTTCTGTGGGAAATATTTTGCAAGTGCTAGAGCTAGAGAGAAAGGAAGGAGAAAAAAAAAGACAGATTCTGCTCTCCTGGGATCATTTTCTTCCTAGCGAGGAAGAAAACTGTGTAAACAGGAAATTGTGATGCAAGGCATTACCCTGCATGTGTCTATGCTTGTTTGTCTCTTGCACCTCTGTGCTTGCTCCTGCCTTGTAAACATGCTTGCAAGGTCCTCATGGTTCCAAAGCACCTTTAAACCCAATTGGTAAATGCCAATGGGTGCCCCAAAGATCAGGAGCAGGACCAGCTGGGATTTTCAGAAGAGAGGCTGAGATGGGGATGATGCTCCAGGTTTCCACTACCTACCTTGCTTTCTTGGGGAAAGTAAAAGTGCTAGATGATGAGGCAGGCAGAGGAGTGGCGAACAGGCCAAGAAGTGAAAGGGACAACGAAACTGCATGCTCCCCCCGCAGAAAGACCCCTTACATAGACCAAGCTAGCCATACAGAAGCACAGTAGAAGGCACCCAGATATGACCTGTGGCCTTGCAGAGTTCTGGGCCATGTTTCTGAATTTCTAGTCATTGCATTTATTCCTGCCTCAAGGATCGAGCTTTTGAAAACAAGAAAAAACAAATCTATTCCCTGCCCTCTCGTTTTTCTTGTTCTACCCTGATGCAGATTAAGAATGTTGTTCCTAAACCAGGCGTGGTGGCATGGCAAACGCCTGTAATCCTGGCACTTGGAAGGCTGAGACAGGAGGATCGCAGGTTCTTGGCCAGCCTCAGCCACTTAGTGAGGCCCTCCACAACTTGGTGAGACCCTGTTTCCAATTTTTTAAAAAATTGAATAGGGATGGAGTTGTAGCTCAGAGGTAGAACGCCCCTGGATACAATATACAATCCCCAGTGTGTGTGTGTGTGTGTGTGTGTGTGTGTGTGTGTGTGTCTCACATAAACACACACACACACACACACACACACACACACACACACAGAATGTTGTTCCTTAGAGGAGATAGGGTATATGAGTCTAGGTGGAGATGTAGCAGTGGCTTCTATTCTCTCCTCCAACCAGCACCATGCAGGAAATTTTCTTAGGATCTTCCCCATTTTCCCTGCAAGTCCCTAGTGGGATTCCTGGAGAGAAACTTCAAACAGGTGCACACCTCCCTATGTCAGTAGCCCCTAGGGGTGGCCCCGTTGCACGCTAGCCTGTAATAGCTACTTCTTGCCATCTCTAACTCAATCTTCTTACCCACTTCCATGGCATTAAGTGACATCTGCTCAGGGAAGCAAATGTTCAGATCATAGTCCTTGCAGATGTCCATCTTTCTCCAGATCGAGGGCTAGTTGTTTGCCCTGAAACATTAGTGTACTGACAGGTTCTAAGAACAGCAATTAATTTTCAATTTGTCCAGATTGGTTCTTTGGTGAGGGTAGGAATGCTGCTCTTTCCAGCTCTCTACATCTCTGAGCTCAGTTGCTGGCATATTTGAATCAGGGTCTTCCTTCAACTGTCCCCTGCCTGTGTCCAGGGATTTCATTCAGAAACAAATGATTCCACCCATCTCTTTTGCCAAAACTCGTGTTGGAATTTCTACCTACCTCCCTCAGCTCGCTAGCCCTATGTGACAGCAGCATTTTGCAGAATGCTACATGCTGAGAATACATCATAGACATGGCTAAAGCAGAAAAGCAACGCACTGCAAGATTTCTCTGAGCATCTGAAATCAGCTTTTAAAATGTCATGCATCCCTTTGATGCCCTGCTGCTCCCGTGTGCAACATTATAATTTTCCTCTGGGGGAGGTTGAGGGCATGGAACTGCTGCTATTCTTCATCTGGGTAAGTCAATGAGGTATTTATTAAACACTTACTATGCACCTAAGGTGGTTTTAAGCTCTGTGGAGGGCAATGGAACATGACCCTGTCCTCAAAGTTTTGGTTGAGAACAGGCAATAATCCAGACTCCTAGTTACATGGGTTCAAGTGCTCATAAATTCCAGATACCAAGGTGGTTCCTAAAGCTATCAAGATCATGGGTGAGAAGACCTTTCCTTGGTCCTATAAACACAATCCAAGCCAGAGCCCAGATATTCATCATCAGTAGGTTATATGCCCCTCATTTGCTTCTGATTGATCCCCTGACTTTCCAAGTACCAATCCTATTCCAGAGCAATGACTACTTGGCTTTTAGCATCCTTCACTAGACATGGTCTCCACTCTTCATTCTGTCTCTTTCTCCCAAGACAGAATCTAATACCTGCGCTTCTCTAGTGATGACTTCTCCATGATGAGCTTCATATACCCAGTTTCATTTTTGCTATATCCCTGCTTTCCCCTTTTCCTAATCATGTCATTCCAATGCAGCTGCCTGTCAGAAGGTAGAATTGCACATCTCTCAGTCGTACATGAGTGGTTGGCACCACTGAAGTCCAATAGGTCCCCCTTCCTTGTGTCAGTCTCCCCAACACCAGAGACTCAGGAAACCAAGAAAGTCAAAGTGTTGGGATGGAGTTATGAGTACTGGTAACATAAAAACGGTCCACTATTGTGAAGGAATAGGAAGGATAATCTCCGGGGAACTCGGATTCTAGGACAATACTGTATTTCATGAATTAAAGCCATAACAGGAAGATTTATGAGCTAGTAGAGGCATGGGATTTAGAGGCATGTCAATGTGGATTCCAGGGCAGGACCCACCTGTTGCTAACAGGATGACTTTGAGCAAATAACTTAATACCTCCTAGTCTCAATTTCATAGGACCGTTCGGGGATTACATGATGTGTGATATATAAATCACTCAGTGTCCGGCACATAAAACATACTAAATAAATTAAACCAGCTTTTATAACTGATACTGTAAGTGGTTCTTGGCCACAATGCTAAGAGCCCAGTTCCTAACACAGTCAAGCCACAGTTGGAGGAATAGGAGAAACAAGATTAGATTTCTACCCAGCTCAGTGCTTCATATAGACTTCTGGCTGCACCAGCATGTAACCAGCATGCTACTTCCATAACCCTGCATCCTTCTGTTTCTGGTCCATTTTCCTCTGCTAATGCAGAAAGAAGGAGGAACACTAATATCTCCTGAAACCTTCTTTGCACCAGCCACCATGTCAGGTACTTTCTACTCTTTCTTCTCAGTTTATCAATTGCCTTCCACTCTACTGCTCCAACCTACACAGCAGTTAATGAAGAGCTAGGAGCACTAGTATCATAAACCTCTTTCCAAATAATCAAGCAAACAGTCAACACTGCTCCCTGAGCAAGTATTAATGTGGGAATCCTGCTATGTGGATATAGACATTCTCTCCTCCAAGGGCCCCTATAAGTCAGCTCCCAGGGCATTCTGCTCCAGGGCATTGCTATTGTGGTCACATGCTGGCATGATAAATAATCTGAACAAGCTTTCTCAGGTACAATATTTATGGTTCACTTTGGAGCAAAGAACAGTCTGAGGCAATGGGTGAAAAACTAATTTACTGTGATGTCACCCTGGATATACAGCAAATAGCTGTAAACAAGTATGTACAATATAATTAAAAATATGATAACATTATAAAGTAGGATGATGGCTAGTTAGAGGGGAAGATCTATCAAGTAGGAATATGTGTATATCACTTGAAATATTGCCTCAATTACTCGAAGTCATCAGCTCAGGCTCCTCGTCTCCAAAACAATCCTTACAAATGCAGGCTTAAAATGACAAGCACTGTTTATTTCTAGACTCGGTTTCCTTTCATTCCATCTGTCTATGGGAATTTCCCGTCAGTGTCTGTGGAAAGAAAGAGCAACAAGACAAGAATAATATTCAGATTCTCAAATTCCACCCTGTCTCATCTCCGGCTTCTCAATGGGCCTCATCCTGGAAGCCGAGCTAGAGAAAGCTCCTTAAATCCCTCTGAGTAAAGCACTCAGAAATCTGCATGCAAAAAAGCAAGTGGGAAAAATAAAACCAAGCGGGAAGGTTCATTAATAAGCACAATTAATTTACCCATACTCTTCCAACAAATGAAGCAATCCTCTGGCTTGCAAAGTAGCTCAGACAATCACCAAGTAGTATGAAAAAAAACATGACTTTCTTTTGATTCCACAAGAGAGATAAGCTGGGTCCCTACTGACTGTGCTGCATAGATTCCAGCCTTGTCTATGTCTCAGCCCCGTGCAGCAGCCCTTACAAAAACTGACTCTAATCTACACAAGGAAATCACAACATTCATCTCAAAGTTCTGAATTACTTCCCTCAACCTACTCCCTGGGTTTGACTTCTAGGTGCTTATGGCTAGGAGTCTCTTTTTCTCCATTTCTGTCATGACCTCAACACATAGATGTAGCACTTAGCTCTCTTTTTCTAGCTATGATTAGGATTTTTTTTGTAATACTGGGGATTTAACCCAGGGGCATTCTACCTCTGAGCTACAGCCCTATGTTTTATTCTTAATTTGAAACAGGGTCTCACTAAGTTGCGGAGGGCCTCACTAAGTAGCTGAGGCTGGCCGCGAACCCGGATCCTCCTGTCTCAGCCTCCCAAGTACTGGGATTGCAAGTGTGTGCCACCACGCCCGGCTATGATCAGGATTCTTCTCACTCATTTATTGCTTTCATTTTCTGAAGAGGTTTGAGGAACCACTGCTATCCGATTAATTCATTTTCTAGAATACGCTATTTCCTTCATGTGCAATTTCCCAGGAAAGGTTGTGTTGACCCTGGGTCCTCAAGTAGTAACCAGGCACCCATCGCCTATCTGGTTTGCATCACTTCTAAAGTTTCCTATTATGTTCCAGCCCTTCTAGCCAACCAATTTCCAGCTCCTGTCCTTACTGTATGCAAATCCTGAATGAAAACGCAATAAGTATTTTCAAGACTCTTCTAGAATGTTCTCTCTCTTCCTTTTTATTTACTCAAATGTGACTGACACTCCCTGTTCCAGTCAGCATTCTCACAGTCATAATCTGAAGACCTGACCACGAAACTTAGAGAAAAGAAAATTTCTTTTCTTACAGTTTGGGGTTCAGTCCACGTGAGGCTGGGGACCAAAGATCTCAGGGCATGGCAGCGGGAGGCAGATAAAGAGAGAGCACATGGGCTGTGCACCTCATATCAAGGAGGCTGGAAGCAAGAGAGAGAGCAGGGGGAGGAGAAACCAAATATAATCCCCAAGGCTGCACCCCCAGCGACCCACCGCCAGCCATACCCTACTGGCCTGCATCACCACCCAGTGGATAAATTTTTCTTTTTTTTTTTTTTTTGCAGCACCGGGGATTGAACCCAGGGGCGTTCTACCTCTGTGCTACACCCACGGCCCTATTGTTTTATACTTTATTTTGAAACCAGGTCTCACGAAGTTGTGGAGGGCCTCACTAGGTAGAGAGAGAGAGAGAGAGAGAGAGCTGAAGCTAGCCGCAAACCCGCAAACCCGGATCCTCCGGTCTCCGCCTCCCAAAGTACTGGGATTACAAGCATGCGCCACCACACCCAGCTGATAAATTTTTCTTATAGCAGAAATTATATAATTTATAAATCCATTATAATGGATTTATCCACTGCAACCCTCATGACTCAATTACATCAGCTCCAAACAGTAAATAAATGAGCTCTTTAGGGGACATTTCATATCTAACTATAACACTCCCTGTTCCAATTCAAATTTACCTCTTCTGTGAAACTGCTGTCACTTGTCTTTCTTCTGCTAAGCTCCTATTTGACAGTCATGTGTGGCTTAATGATGGGGATACATCCTGAGAACTGCATCATCAGGCAATTTTGTTGTGCAAACAACATGGAATGAACTTACAGAAACTAAGACAGCTACAGCATCACTAGACGGTATAATCTTGTGAGGCCACCATTGTATATGCCATCTGTTGTTGACAGAAATATCGTTATATGGCACATGAGTGTAATTATAGGCAGTAGCAACAAGATCTAAATTAGTAATTTATAATTTCTTTATATTTCCCCACAAGATTTAAAATTTCTTGAGAAAAAGAGGGATGCATTTCATGATGTTTGTTGCCTTTAATGCCTAATACAAGTGTAGGTCCCTAGTAGACATTCAACAGATTCTTTTGATTGCATGAGCTAGGAACAATGTTTAGCAACTGTAGGACAGATATTTGGAAGACATATAAAAAGAACTTTCTAAGCCGGGCGTGGTGGCACACGCTTGTAATCCCAGTACTTGGGAGGCTGAGACGGGAGGATCGCAGGTTCGCAGTCAGCTTCAGCTACTTAGTGAGGCCCTCCGCAACTTAGTGAGACCCTGTTTCAAAATAAAGAATAAAAAATAGGGCTGGGGATGTAGCTCAGAAGTAGAATGCCCCTGGGTTCAATACCCAGTACCGCAAAAAAAAAAAAACAAAACTTTCTAACAATAAATACCGGGTTAAAAAAAGAATTAATCTGTAAATATGTATACCAATTAGGGTCCAAACCAGAGTCTATCAAGAATGGGCATCCTGTCAATCAACCTCTAGCTTTGGGCTGAGATCTAAAGTGTATATTATTAAAAAGAGAAGAAATGATCGACATGGAAATCAGGCAGAGTAGATAAGATGAATAAGAGCTGACATTCATTCCTATCACATGCCTGGAAAAGTTCAGAGCATTTCACATATATTAACTTATTTAATCTTCATAACAAACTTCTGAGGTTTAATACTCCAGTTTTAGATAGGGAAATTGAGGGACTGAGAGAGTAGGCAATCTGCCTAAGATTATGTAGCTATTAAGTGGTCTATTTGTGCTGCTGTAAGAAAATAACTGAGACCGGATAATTTATAAGAAAAAAAAATTATTTCTCCCAGTTCTAGAGGCTAAGAAGCCCAACATCAAGGTGTCAGCAAGTTCAGTATCTCATGAGAGCTGTCTTCTCTGCTGTCAAGATGGCGCCATGTTGCTGCAAACTAACATGGCAGAAGGGGGCATGCTCTGTCATCACATGGTGGAAGGGAGAAGGGGGAAGAGGATAAACATTGTATTCTCACATGGGAGAGAGGAACAGTATGTCTTCCCATGGTGGAAAAGCAGAAAAGAGAAACTCAGTCCTTCAGCCCTTTTAAAAGAACCCTAAATCACATCCATGAGGGCTCCACCCTCATGATTTCATCATTCCATAAAGGCCCCTTCTCTTAATACTATAACACTGTCAGTTAAGTTTCAACATATGAATTTGGAGGGGACTCATTCAGACCATAGCAAGTGGCTACATTGCTTCTCAGCTGAGGTTCAAAGCAATTCACTTTTAGAGGACATTAATAGGTGTGGCTCTGTCTAACTGATCTCTCCACTTGAATCTAACAGACTTTAATATCCTACTATCTGGAATTGAATTCTAAATCTATCACTTACTAGCTCTGTGAACATTTGAGCAACTCATCTCTCTATTAATTTGTTCATCTCTAAAATGGTGATCATAATAAATAGGCTAAAGTCTCTTTGATCTGAAATACAACTGTCCTATGAGTCTCTCACACTGTCCTTGAGTTTCTCTGTGGCTACAGTCCAATACATCTCCTTCTTTCTCCATCATCCAGTTCTGGGAATAGCACTTTACACTTTCTGCTTTCATTTCTTTATCTCTCAATTACCCTGTAAACAGCCACAACCTAAGGTCACTAATAGTCTCCTCAAATGCCACTTTCAGAGGCTTTCCCTAATCCCTCAAGTTATACAACCTGCTCCAATTTAAAATAGCAAGCTGCTTCACTCCTGGGCTTTCCCCATTCCTCTTGGCTGACGTATGTGTCTCCATGTGCCAACTTCAGATATCCCATGCTAGTTACTTACCTATTTCATCTCTCAATGCTCCTCCTAATGAGAATGTACAGTTCCATCCATGGGCTGGGATTTTGTCTCTTTTGGTCAATGCCAACTTGATTGATGTGCTAAGACACAATAAGTATCCGTCAAATGAATAAATGAGCATGTGCTAATTATTCCTTAAGTTACTGAAGCTCTGAGATGTTTAATTCTGTTTGTACTCCCTTTGTCTTCTCATTCCTTCCTCTTTCCTCAGCTTCCGTGATAACCTTCTCCCAGGGTTTCATCATCATTCTGATGGACAGTTGCTCCCAATTTACATCACTTCTTCCTTCATTCACAGGTTAAGGATCAACATACTCCCAGGGTTTCCTACGCCATCCTCTTCTCTTTCTTAAATTTGATGCTGTGTGAGAGAGAGTTCTAAAAGATCTCCACATATTAATGTGTATCATTTACCATCAATATCTCAAATGTTTTTAAGATAAGTTCAAAAAGTTTATTCCACCAAATGTCACAGAAAATGGATCAAAATAATTCATAAACAAATTTTAAGAAAAATTTTCTACAAATGTTGGTATCTATTCAGGTGATCAAAAATATAAAGTCCTACCAATTTATCTTAATGGAGCTTCAATAATAATAAATCCTGGAATTTTCTTTTCACTACTGGGGATTAAACCCAGGAGCATTCTACCTGTGGGCTATACCCCCAGCCCTATTTTATTCTTTATTTTGAAACAGGGTCTCACTAAGTTGCTGAGGGCTTCGCTAAGTTGCTGAGGCTGGCCTTGAATCTGAGATCCTCCCGTCTCAGCCCCCCCAAGTACTGGGATTTCAGGTGGGTGCCACCATGCCTGGAAAATTATCTCATTTCACAAATCAGAAAACTAAGGCCCAGAGGTCATCATCTTGGCCAATGCCATGAAACTAGTAAATGGAAGGGCAACTGTTATGGGTTGGATATATATTTTGCTCCAAAGGTTCATGTGATAGAAGTTTGGTCCCCAGTGTAGTGATATTGAGAGGTGGTGGACCTAAGGTCATGAGGACCCCACCTTCATAAATGGATCTATGTCTTTCTTGAGAAACTGGTTAGTTCTCTGGAGACTGAATTAAGTCTTAAGGGAGTGAGTTACGTCTTGAGGGACTAGATTAGTCACCTCAAGAGGGGTTCGTTATGAATCAGGTCAGCCTCCCTTCTATCTCTTACATGGTGACTTTCCTTCTGAATGCACCTGCTTCTCCTTCCACTTTCTATCATGCATAGAGCAACACATGGCCCTCACCAGAAGCCAAGAAGATGCTGACACTATGCTCTTGGGCTTTCCGGTTTCCAAAACTGAGCTGAAATAAACCTCTATTCTTTATGAATTACCCAGCCTCACTCTCAGACTCTGTTTATAGATCTTATAGCTCTTAAACATTTAGTAAGACTGAGCTTCCAGATATACCTTAAATATGTATTTATCTATATTCTCCAACATAGATCAATCCTCTGAGCTCTAGACCATCCACTGACCTCATTATATTCCAGATGTAACCAAGACTCACTATGTAAATCCTGAACTTGTTACTATTCTTCCAAGCTGGATTCCCTCCTATACTACCAATCTTCATCAACATCAACTCCATCCACCTGAGCGTTCAAAGTATAACTCAGAAAATGAACACAGAGACTCTCCATTACCTTTATACCCCTCCAACATAGCAACAATTATTGTTAAGCCTCCTTCAAACTACTTAGACTCTTATCCCTTCTCATTCTCATTGACAAGTGCTTCCATTGATAAGACCCTCTAACTTGATCTCAACCTCCTCACCACACTCACCACAAGGTCATTCTATACACAGATGCCAGGGTGAGCTTTCTTTACTGCATGTCTGAGCACACTCCTCCAGTGTCTTCTTTTTATCAAACTCCCTATTCCTGCACTCAAGGCCTTCTGTGACCTGGCTCCTGTCTACTGCAATCTCTCTTCTGTCCTTTCTTCCCATTTTCCAGAAAGGGCTCCTTGGCCAGTCAAAGGGACTGAAAGTTCCTGTTCCAACTACTGAGCAGGACAAATTCCCTTCTTGCATTTGGACACATTAGGGATTGAATTTGTCTTCTTCATTTCTAGACACCTAGAAACTAGTAGAGACTTGGTACACAGCAGATGTTTATTCCATAAATGAGTGGTAACATCTTCAGTAACTTCTCTATTTCCTTGTCTCCCATTCCTATAAGTCATCTATATTGGTGATCACCATGCATCCTTCATGACTTAGTTACCCTCTCTAGGAAGCCTTCCCTAACTCTCTTTCACCTCCTAGCCTAACATAGTCACCTCATTTTATTCTCCCAAAGCTCTCAGAATAATTTTATGATATCTAGGAGTAATTTTATATAATTTTATAAAAAATAGTAATTGCAAGCCACGCATGGTGGTGCACGCTTGTAATCCTAGTACTTTGGGAGGCGGAGACCGGAGGATCCGGGTTCACAGCCAGCCTCAGCTCTCTCTCTCTCTCTGTCTCTCTCTCTCTCTGTCTCTCTGTCTCTCTCTTTCTCCCTGTCTCTCTTTCACTCTCTCTCTACCAAGTGAGGCCCTCTGCAACTTCGTGAGACCCGGTTTCAAAATAAAG